>JAJTIZ010000195.1:0-59480 GCA_021365335.1 Phaeosphaeriaceae sp. PMI808 | reverse complement strand
AAATTTATAGTATAGGTTACTTATCTAAGTAATTTTTTAGAAATAGAAGAAAAAAATAAAAAAAATAGATTAATAGTTAGCTTATATAATAGATTACTAAAATATTAGTCTATAGCTACTAAATTAGTATTTTTTAAAATTTTAATAAAATTCTTTAAATTAGTACTAAATCTCTAAAAACTCGACCCTAATATCTAGCTTCTATTAGAAGCTAATAACTCTCCTAATAAGATAGCTACTATCTTAAAAAAGAAATTTTGAAAAATTTATAATACTATTAATAGAATTAAAAAGAAAAAATATAGAAAAGTAGAGAATATAAAAAGATATAAAGAAAGACCTACTAGGGTTTTTAAAAAAGAAAAAAGAGTAATTATAAGAGATATAATTTAAAGCCTTAAGAAGATAAATAAGAGATTAATACTAGAAAATAATCTAAGTACTAGTATAAGAAAGTTATAATACTTTTTAGAAGAAGAGAGAGTTAGTACTAATATATATACTAAAAAGTCTTTAAATTTTAACTAAATTAGCTAAATAAAAGACTTAAGTACGCTAAATAATAATTAAAGATACTAGAAAAGAAAGAATTTAATTTAAAAAGGATTATACTATTAGATAAAAGCTATATATAAAGAGGGTATATAGCTATATAAGAATACTATAGATAAATAGGCTCTATTAAGACTAGAAAGTAATTAATTTCTATAACTTATAAAAGTAAGTTTAAAAAATATCCTAGTATACTATTTTTTTCTATTTTCTATTATCTTTTTCTCTATTTAATTAGTTTTTTTATTACTTTAATACTAACTAAGTTATAACTAGAGATATAACTATTTTAGTTTAGAGATCTATTTAAATAAGAGGATAATCTAAATTAATTAATATAAAAGACTCTATAAATACTTTACCTTTCGATAATAGAATATATATATAAGTAGTACTAAATCTAGTAGTTAAAATATATATAAAATATAGTAAATAACCTTATCTCTTTTTTACCCCTTTTTCTTTAATATATATAACTCTATATATATATATATATATATTAGTTATATTTCTAAAATATATACTAATTATCTATTTAGGCTAGAGATTTTAGTAAGATAACTATAATATCGATAAAACTAAAGCTATTAAGGATATATTTAAAAGTAATAAAGTTTAGCTTTATCCTTATTCTACCTTTAGTCTAGATTTAAATCCTATTAAAAATAGATAGAATCTACTTAAAGATAGGCTAAATAAACGTCCTAGAAAGAGTTTAGGTATAGGGATTAATTTAAAGAGTATAGAAGCTTTTAAGCTTACTAAAATAGAAGAGTAGAATACTATAAGCTAGTAGGCTATAGATACTAATATACTATCTTTACTTAGAAGGTAGGAGGCTATTAAAATAGTTATAGGCTATTAGACTAAGTATTAGTCTAGTCTAATATATATTTATTAACTAAAGTCTAAAAAAACTAATTTTCTTTATAAATATTAATATAGTAATATAATATATCTATAAACCTAATATATATAAAATATAGGAAAAAAGATATATAAAATATAAAAGTTATAAGCCTTTAAATATAGATTAAAAAGATACCCCTATTTAAGTAAGCTACTATAGCTAGGCTATAATTACTAAGCTATATATCTTTATATAACCTAAAATAGTAAGCTCTTCTCTTTAAAAATATCTATTCTTTATAGTTATAGCTCTTATATTAGGGAAGTTATAATACTTTAAAAAAGGTTAAAAAAAAATTACTCTTTATTTTTTATACCCCTTTATATTATAATATAAGTAGAAAGGTATTTTAAGAGTATAGTAGAAAGGATAGGAAAGTATATTAAAGCTATAGTAGCTAGAATACTTAATCTAATAGGTAGAAGTAAGGAGGTAGTCTAGAATTATATTAATATTCTACTATAAACTATAAGTTAGTAATTTACTAATAAAAAGAATATATAATAACCTATCTCTATATTACTCTTAAAGTAATTAAAGTAGCTATCTATAGTATTAAGATACTAATTAGTCTATCTATAATCCTTCCTATAATAATACTTAAACTCTAAGAAAGCTTATATAGTAGCTATAGCTAAATATTAGATATCTAGGATAGTACTATAATATCTCTAACTAAAAGTATTTATTAAAGGATTATTAAAGGGCTAGAGCTAATTATCTACTTTACTTCACTAATTCGCTTATATCTTATACTTCTTATAGCTAGAATATACTATATTACTAGAGTAGTTATTATTAGTAGTAGTCTATAAAGTAAACTTATAATTTCTCTATAACTTATAAAATTATAGGGTAAAATAGTAATAGGTACTATATATAGACTTTAAGTAATTAGTACTATAAGTACCTCTTTTAGTAATATAGGAGTTTCTATTCTAATACCCTTTAGTATAGTACTAAACTAAGGTATAAAGTATAGTATATACTTTAGGACTAGTAGTAAAAAGATATAAATTATACTTATAGTATAACTTAGCTTTTATATAAGTAGTATAGCTATTTCTATAGCTTAGCTTATAGTTAACCTTACTAAATATAGTAAGCTAACTAATATACTTATAGTATATCTTTTTAGAAGTTAAAGAAGGTACTAGACTCTTATTACTAGAGTCTTCCTTAGGTATATATTAACCTATATAAAAGAAAGTAAAGTAAGTAAGAGTAGGCTATAACTTAATTAGGTAGCTATTTAGAAAAGGTAGAAAAGACCTACTAGAGTAGATTAATCTCTATAGTAATTAGGGAAAAGACTTAATAGAAGCTAAGAAAGATTATCTATATTATTCCTATTAGCCTAATATACTATAGAAGTTAGGTAAAGTAAGTATATAATATTAGCTATATATTAAAGTAGTATAACCTATTAGATACTAGAATAGTAATAGTATAGAGAAAGTATAGTAGAGAAATATATAGATAAAGAGCTAAGATAAAATAAGTAGTAAGGGGGTATATATACTAAGTAAACCTATATAGTAAAATAAAGGTACTATACTAGCTAATAGTATAGTAGTATATAAACTCTAAACTAAAATAATACCTAGTAGTTAGAGAAGAAGTATATATACTAAGTAAACCTATATAGTAAATAAAGGTACTATACTAAAGTAGTAGTATAGTAGTATATAAACTCTAGACTAAAACTTAAACTAAGACTAAAATACTTAGAAGAGTAAGTAAAGAAGTATATTATAATCTTAGCTTTACTTAGACTTTTAAGCTTAAGTAATTAGAGTAGTATATATAGTAGAAAAAGAATATACTCTTTCTCTTCTATTTAAGATACTTAATATAACTTATATACTTAGTAAAATAAATATCTTAGGGCTAGTTTATAATAAAATACTAGAAGAGATTACTACTTATATAAGAACTATTAAGCTCTTAATACTAGTTTATTAGCTAGAAATAGAATCTATCTATAAAGATAATATTAATCTTAATATATTAACTAATATAGTAGATCTACCTAGCTACTATTAAGGAAGAAAGATTAGAGTATATTATCTAATTCTACTACTATCTTTCCTACTAGTAGTACTCTTAGCTAACTTAATAACTAGAGAGTTAGTACTCTATAAGTTATCTAAAATCGGCTTAAGTAGAGAATAGTTAACTACTATAATAAAAACCTATAATAATTAAGGATTATCTAAAACTATTCTATAGGTAGTAGCCTTTATAGTAGGTACTTAAGTAGGAAATATTAGGTAATATAGTAGAGAGTTAATAGATAAAGTAAAGATAAAAAGAATACTTACTAGAGGCTTAAAGCTATATTATAGTTAACTCTTACCTCTACTAATATACTAAATAAACCTAGGTAACTATCTAATAGGTAAGTTATTTAAAGAAGCTAAATATACTTATATAATTAACTACTAGAAGATAAGATTATAGACTAAAGTACTAGGTAATCTAATTAAATAAATAGGTTAATAGATACTTAATTATATATAGGTTTATACCTATAAATTAGATAAATACTACTAGTTTATTAAATATAAAGCTAGACTAGTAGTATATAGAGATTAGTAAAGAAATATTATATTATAAGATACCTATACTATAATACTAGCTAGCTACTCCTTCTAGATACTTATAGTATTTATAGCTAAATATAATCTTAAAATAAAATAGTATAATATAATAAACACCTTTATCTATATTATAATAGATTAAGAAATCTATATAAAGATACTAAAAGGATACTAAAAGAAGAGAATAATCTTTTAGGTTTAAAAAGCTCTATATAGACTATATATTTTATCTCTACTATAGTAGAAAGAGTTTACTTTAATACTAAAGTCTCTTAGTTTTTAAATAGTACTCTATAAACTATTTTATATAGTAAAAGATAGTATTATTATCTTATTCTATATAGATAATATTATTATAGCCTATAATAAAAAGAAGACTAAAGAAGTAGAAGAAGTAACTAATCTTTTAAGAGAAAAGTATACTATTACTAAAGGAGTAGATCTCTAATAGTTTCTTAGTATAGAAATAATCTAGAAAAGAGAATAATATCTTATCTAGCCTCTATAGACTATATATATTAATAAGATATATTAGCTTACTAATAAATAAGATATCTACTATAATACTCTACTAGCTACTTCTAAGCTTTAGCTTTATATTAGCTTAGTAATACTATCTAAGATTAATAAGTACTAGTATAAAATTAGCTTACTCCTATTTACTATAGTAACTACTAGACTAAATATAGTATTTATAATATTATAATTAGCTTAATTCCTTATAAACCTAAATACTATATACTAAGAAGCTACTAATTAAGTATAAGATAGAAAGTACTTTAACTAAGAGAAGGTAATTTACTTTAAGTAGCTAGTAATATCTTCTTTACTAATAATACTCTAGATAGAAAGAACTTCTAAAAATATATAATTAAACTATTTAATAGTCTTATTATATAGAAAGCTAATAAATAAGATACTATTACTACCTTAATAACTAAAGCTAAATTACTAGCTCTATTTTAAGTAGCTAAAGAAGCTATCTTTATATTATAATTACTAGATAAGCTAAAGGTTAAACTTCTAATAATCTATATTACTATCAAGTATAATAATACTTAAATAATTTAACTTATTACTAAAGAACTAGCTAAACTCTAAACTAAACTAAGATATATTAATATTTATAACTACTAGCTAAGATAAGAGGTATTAGATAGTTAAATTAAAGTAGTATATACTCTATTAATAGAGATAACTATAAATAGATTTACTAAAATACTTCTAGAAAATAAGTAGAAAAGACTTTTAACTAAACTTAGACTAGTAGAAGTATAGAAATACTAGATTATATATAAAGTACCTCTTAATAAAATCTAAGTCTACTTAAATAACCTTATACTTATCTAATAATTTCTAGCTTACTAAAGAGTTATTAAGCTAATAAGATATATTAGATAAGTATATAAGATTTAAAATAGTAATTAAAATAGTAATTAAGATAGGTATACGCGTATATATACTACTAGTACTACTAGCTAAGTAAGCTAAACTAAACTATACTATATTAGCTTAACTATAGGTATTCCTTTAATAGGATAGCTATAATTAAATAATATACTAGCTTAATAAAGAGGGATCTTAGAGTATAAGAGTAATTAAAGAACTTTTTAAAGTATATTAAGAGTAGTAGAAAGGATAGATAATAGATAAAATAATTAATTAATTTAATTAATCCTATTAATTATATTAATCTTTCTAAGTAACCTTTAAATATAATAATTAAGAGTCTTACTACTTTAACTAAATTAAGTTAAACTAATAACTAAAACTAGGTTAAGCTAATTACTAATTAATTTAGTAAAAAGAACTAAATTTATAGTAAATTATTACTATAGATTTAGTCTAAGTAGATAGACTAAGATTTAAACTTAGGACCTTTATAGTTTAACTATAACGCGCTACTACTATTATATATATCTAATTAATTATAACTTAAAATATTAAGTAGTAACGCTAATTATTACTATTATAGATTATAAGTTAATAATAAAGTAATCTACTAAGTATAATATAATCCTATAGTAATACTAAGGATAGATATTAACTATAATTAAGATATATAGCCTATAAGATCTAGGATAAGATTAACTAAAGTATAAATACTAAACTTATTAAAGAACTAGAAATAGTTAGCTCTCTAGTAATTATTAAATATATACTAACCTCTAATATTTAAGATCTATTATATTAATCTAAATTATTAACTATAGGCCTTAAGATATTTTAGGAAGATTTTAAATACTATAAGACTCTCTCTAAATAATATTAAATTAATTAATATATATATAATAAGGAGTAGACGAGTTTATAGTATATTATAGTATTTATCTAATTATTAGTTATACTATATCTACTATATATATACTACCTATAAGATTAGTTACTATAATAATAGTATACTAACCTTAAATAAACTATTAGTATAGATAAATAAATTAAATAAAAGTATACTAATAAGAAATATAGTAAACTAGAATACTTTACTAGCTAAGTATAACTAAGCTTCTATAGAAGTTAAAATATATTAAATTATAGAGTTATTATAAATTAATATAATTACTAAAAGTATACTACTTAGAAACTAGAGTAAACTTTAAGGATAAAATTACAGTAGGGTGACACGAAAAAAAAGACTAAAAAAAAGTTATAGTTTTAAACTAGTTATAACTCTACCAATAATTTAGCTAAAAATATAAGTAAATTAGAGTTTAAAAGAGAAAATCTAGCTTATTAATTTAGCGTACTAAGATTTTTAATTACTAAGTAGCTAAAGGCTAGGATTTGAAGTATTTAGAGGACTTTTTTTAAGCTAACTTTAGAGTAATATAGTTTTTTATTTATAGTATCTTTTTCTAATCTTTTTTAGTATTAGTTAGGTATATATAATATTATTAATATATATTAGTTATATATAATTCTAATTATTAAAAGAGTAGATATTTAGTAAAAGATTATATTTAATAGTTATAACCTATTGCTATTAGTACTTAGTAGGATAGCCTTTAGCTAGTATATAGTCCTACTAACGTTTTTCTATAGATAATATACAATTATCTATAGATTCTTATTATATAAGCGCCTATTCTTCTTTTATTGCCGTTTTAAAGGATTCTACTACTATAGGAGTAGTCCCTAAAGGAAAATTTCCTTTATATCTTTTAATTAGTCGATCTTTTAATAAACTCTAAACATTTTCGATAGGATTTAGATCGGGACTATAGGCTAGATAAGGAAAGAGTTTTACTCTATTTCTCCTAAACCAATTAATAATAGTAGAAGCTTTATGAATTCTACTATTATCTTGTTGATAACTCCAACCTAGTATACTTATTAGCTATTTATAATCTTAGATTAAAGATATATTAACTAGTTCTATTATAATAATAAAAAAATAGAGTAAAATAGAGTTATAGGACTTACCTCTTTTAATATACTTTTTAATGTGCTTATTAAGTACTATATGGATATAGCGAGAAGAATCAAGAGTTTTAGTATTAATTAGGTCCCGAATAAACTCTAGTTCTAATCTTCCTCCTATCTAAATAGCTCCCTATACTTAAATCTTTATTCCTTTACCTAATATAATAGTTAGTAAGATAGCTATTAAAATATAATTTAGAGGAAAAAATATAGATAAAAAATAGAATATTTTAGCCTATTAGGATTTTTTTTAAACTTACTTTTATTAGTTATAGAGACTCTTTCTCTTCCAACTCCTTTTTTACCCCTTTTTCGGTAATATTCAGGCCTAGCTCCTTTCCTAGCCTCTATACCGCTTTTATCTGAAAATATAACTCTTTTTATATTAATTTATTTATTTTTTAGCCTCCTTAGCTGCTCTTTATAATAGCTAACTCTTTTTTTAGCGTTTTATTTATTAATTAGAGGTTTTTTATTAGCTATATTTATAGTATAGCCCTCCTCTTTAATAAAACGTTGTAAGCTCCTAATAGAGATATTAATATTATTTTCAAATAATAATCTCTTATTAGTCTTCTTAGGACTCCTTGTTAAGTCCCTATTTAGTTGTCTTTTTTCTCTTAATTTTAACTTAGTAATCCACCCTTCTATTACTTAGCTAATAGAGGGCGGATTACTATTTTTTTTTCTAATTCGATTTATAGCGTTTATAATAGATTTATAGTCTTTTTTAAGAATAGTAGTAATAGTAGATAGAGGTATATTAGATAAGTAAAGTAGGTTAACTTCGGATTCGAATTTCAAGAGGTTTATCGATATTTATTAAGGATTTAGAGAAGAGAAAAAAAAAAGAGATTAGAAGTTATTTTATACTTAATAGACTAATAGATTAGTAATATATTAGATAAGTTTAGCTTATATAATAAAGTTATTACTTTTTTCTATTTAAAATAACTATATAAGAAGATAATAAATATACCCTATAAATTAGGGAATATAATATTAACTAACCTATTAAGGACTAGATAACCTAAAAATAGAATTTTATACGCTAATAAAAAAGTTCTATTAAGTTGAAATTTAAGAAAAAAAAGACCTCTAAATACTTTAAGTCGTAGCTCTAGTTCGCTTAGTAATCAATAATCCTAGTAAGCTAAAATATCGAACTTAATTTTCTCGTTAAAATTCTTATTTACTTATATTTTTAGCTAAATTATTTATAGAGTTATTACTAGTTTAAAACTATAACTTTTTTTTAGTCTTTTTTTTCGTATTACCCTACTATATATATACTAAAATAACTTTAGAATATAAATAGAATTACTTTAAGGATACCTATATTATCTTAGATAATAAAGATAATCCTATAAGCTCTATAGAGCTACTATAGTATAATAAGTAGATAGCTTTAAAGTTATAAAATATTTAGTTATAAACTTAACTATAATTATTACTATTAAGCTTACTAGTATAGTTACTATTAAGAGTAACTATTATACTAAAGTAAGTATTATAATATATTTAAAATATATTCCTAATATATTCTAGCCTAATAAGTATATAAACTCTCTAAAGATAAGCTATTCTCTTAAGCTAATTACTCTTAAGCTAATTACTCTTATTTAAATAAGAATAGTTAGAGATATAGAAGTTAAAACTTAAGTTAAAAAGAAAGAAGTTTAACTTAGAAATAGAGAAGCTTATATTTAAATAGGAAAAAATTAGATTATAATATAAAGAGGCTTAGAACCTAATCTAAATATATTCTAGTATAGAAAAAAAATCTTTACTTAAAAACTCTATTTTTCTATACTCTACTTCTCTCTATCTTTCTCTCCTATCTTTACCTATAATATAGAGAATAAGACTCTACTTCTTATAGTATATAACTTAGTTATATTTTAAATATATTCTAATCCTATTTTAGCTAGTATATTAGAAATATACTAAAGTAGCTTCTCAACTAGTAGGTATATATAAATTTACTAAGAATATTAATAACTTATATACTATATACCCTAGTAAGTTATTCTATAGAGTAAAGTAGACCCTATATAATAAGTAGCTATATAGAGTATATACTTAAATATAATCTATATATATTTATAATATATTCTAATATTCTACTAGAAGAAATTTAGTAATTAGAGTACTTTAATCTACTATATCTAGTAAGCCTATCTATTATATAAGGTTAAGTCTATTAAGACTAGGTAGCGTTTAACCTCTAATAAGGCTAATACTCTCTACTTCTACTATATAGTAGTTATACCTAGAGATTTATAGTAAAGGATATTTTAGAATATATCCTAATTATATTCCTTAATAATTCCTCCTATAAGTACTTCTTAATAAATTATTAAGTATAACTAAATAACTAGAAACTCTAAGAGTAAACTTAGAGGCTAATTAGAAGGAGTAGAATATATTATAAATATATCTAGAACACGTTCCCCTATATAAGAGCTAGCTTCTCCCCTCCTATATACTTTAAAATAATAGAAGTAGTTATATATATAGCCTTATATAGAAGAAGAGATTACTCTATTACTACTAAATAAGACTCTTCCTAAGAATCTTATTCTTATACTAATATACTAAATAAATAACTTAAAGTAAAGATAAGTTAAAGGAGAGGTAAGTATCTATTAAAATATCTTTATATTATATTTATAATATATTTTAGGTTAATATAAATAAATATTACTAACTTCTTATAAAGAATAATCTTCTACCTATATATAAGGTTTATAAGGAGAATAGTAATATAGAGTATATTTTTATTAAGTCCTATATAAGTAGATAATACTTTAATTTTATATAGAGTAACTATACCTTAAGTTTAAAGAACTAAAACCTCTTATTATCTATTTACTATAGAATATATTTTAACCTATATTAAAACTTATTCTACTTATCTACTAGTAATTAACTTAGGGCTAAATCTTCTACTAATTAATATTCTTATAATATTAACTACTATCTACCCTATTACTATACCTATTAATATTAAAATTAAATTTATATCCTAGAATATATTAGGAATATATTATAGGTATATTCTTATATACTTACTAGTAGTATTATTTCTATTAAATACCTTATATATACTATAAGGTATAACCTAGCCTAAGCGCCTAGAGTTATTACTTATATAATTAAGATTAAGCTATAATTATATTAGAATACGTCTAAAATATCTTCTAAACCTATTTTACCTTAGTATTAATCTTAAATAGTTAGATTTTAGGTAGATCTTTAGATAATATCTAATATAGCTAGTACTATTACTCTATCCTAGTAGCTTACTTATCTATTATATAATTATACTCTTCTATAATTCTCTAGTACTAATCTAAAACGTAATTAGAATAGGTTATAAACGTGTTTTAATACTCTTACCTATTAATAGCTTAAGGATACTATAGTAAATCTACCCCTTAGTATTCTTATATAGTATAATATTACTATATCTATACTAGGTTTTAATATAGGTTCTTAGAGTACCTCTAGTACCTAATTTTTACTATATTAATTAGAATATACTTAGAAAGTTATATAAATATATTCTTACTCTATAAATACTATTACCTACTAGGGCTCTATAGAATAACTCTCTAACTTCTACTACTAGGTTACTACTACTATTAAGCTTAAATAGCCCTAAGCTATAAGGTACTAATATTAGGTTTATATAATATTAGTAGTTATACTAGAATATAATTAGAATATCTTTATAATATATTTTATTAACCTATATTTTATACTAGAGTCTTATAATCTATTTTTAGTATTATATAGTATATATAGGAACGTATTACGAATATAATATTAATGTATTATAAAAATATTATATTAGGGCTAAGTTAAGTTAAGCTCGCTTAGAGCTGCGTACGCGCTAATCTAGGTTAGCGTTAGCTATTATAACCTCGCTTAATCTATAGTTAGTTAACCTACCGATACGAATCTAGGTTAGGTTAGGTTAGGTTATTACGTAATCCAACCCAACCCCAACCTAACCTATACCTATTTACTAGCCTAAGGATTATTATCTCTATTTATTCTTAAGATTTAATTTACTATTTCTTAAGTATAAGCGTAAGAGGGAGGAAAAGCGTATACGTCTTCTTTAAGGATCTATTATATAAGAAACTCTTCTTACTCTAGAGTTAATTACTACTAGTATATATAGCTAGCTTAGCTACTTTACGTACCGCGTATACGCGTAGAGAATGTAGCTTAAGGGATATTATATACTTTTATAGCAGCTCTTTAACTTAAAAAAAACATAAGTATTAAGGTTATAGATAGCTACTTATATAGACTCTTTACGGTTATCTATTTTAGTAGGGTAGTTATTAAGATAATATAATTTTTAGATAGGTAGCTGATTTCTAAGGGGTGACTTAAAACCCTATTAGCTAGCTTAACTAACTACGCGTTAAACTCTAGCGCTATCCTATCTTAGTAAGAACCTACTATAGGTTAGCCTTCTATAAGCTAATAGCCTAGGGAAACCCCTTAGATAACTAGTACTTTAGGAATATATTATTCCTAGCGCTAGCTAATATAAGCTTCTAGTAAACGTCTAAAATCTTCTAATAAAATACTATAGTTAACCTAGATACTACGATCTATAGCTAGATTATCCTTAATTATTAGATAAGATAAGCTCGACTAGATATCTATTCTAATCAGCCTATTAATCTATATTACCTAGTTATAGGCTATATTATTTCTTACTATTATCCTCCTCCTAAGAAGCTTCTCTATACTTAAATACCCTCCCTTCGATATATAATAAAGAGGAGTAAAACTAAATCTATCTTTAATAGTAGACCTAGTATTTACTTTCAAGAGTATATTAATGAAATCTTCCTTATTCTCCTATATAGTAAGATAAAGAGTAGTCTATCTAGAGTTTAACTATAGCTTATCTAGGTTCTATCCCTAGACTAGTAGCCTATTAAGTATCTCCCTTCTACCTAGTAGAACTATAAGATAGAGGGAAGGTAAATAGGTATAGAATAGCTTAGCTACGCTATCCGTTAATAGGAGATTTAGCCGTCCTAGTAGCTTCTAATATTATATTTAGGTAGGTTTTTTGTTAAAAGAGGTAAATATATCTAATCTATAGGAGATAATTAGGAATACTTAGTACGTGAAGCCTCCTATTTTACTACCTAGAAGTAATTCGAAAGACGTAAAAGGCTCTTTTAATTAATAGTAATATTTATATATTTCCTTAAGGACGTTAAGGCTATTCTAGCGCTACGTAGGTATTTCCTACTAAGTTCTATCTAGAATCTTTTATATAACCTCTCTAGGACTAAAGTCCTTATATAGGTCTTAAATAGTTTCTATACTATTCTATTAGCGGTTATTATATTAGTATACTAGAAGGCTACTATAGGAGATCTTACTACTTAGCCTATATATATCTCCTTTTATTAACTATTTTCTCTTACGCTCCTTAATAGAGAGGTCTTGTATTTCCTACGTAGTAAATATATTAGAGTTAGTAATTACCCCTAGTAGAAGGGTAGTAAATAAAATCTAGTAATCTTACTAGTAGCTAATATCCTTTAGTCCCTCTATACGTAGCTTTTATTATATACTTTAAAGTTATAAACGAGTAGGAAGTACTAAGGTTATAGAGCTTAGTAATTCACTTATTATTCAGCCTAGATTTTAGTACAACTTTGCATAAGTAAACATTATTAATATATAGAACCTAAAGGAATATTATATATATACTATTATAGGGCTTTATATCTCTATAGAGGTGCGGATCCCAATAAAGCTTAATACGATATTCTCCTTAGCTTAAGATTAAGATACTATAGTATAGATAGGCTAAAGCTACGAATAGCTAGTATATTAGGGTCTAGATATCCGACTTAGTTATTAGTGTAACTTCTAATTTATCTATACTCTCAGTCCGAAAATTATAAAACTCTATATCTTCTAGTAAATTCTTATCGTTAATATCTAGTAGCGATAGGGGAGGTAAATCTACTCTCTTTATATATATAGCCTCTAGGTCTCTAAGGTCGTAGTACTCGAGATATAGGATATAGTCTAAGTTTTTACTATACTACTTAGTCTCAATAAAGCCTAGGTAGGAGATTATAAAGGGGTGGCTTAACTATTAGAGGATGTAATTCTCGCAGAGTAATACGACTATAATATCGTATATAGCTAAATCTTCTATATTAGATAGCTTATATATTTTCTAGAAGATAAACTTATACTAGTAAACGTATTTCTCCTTATATACAATATATTTCTTTTAGTTATTAGGGTTTTACTTACGTCTAGTCTATCGCTTCTTACCTCCTTTCTTCTAAGGATATAATATTTCGCTTATACGCTATAATTTACTAATCTACTTCTTATATTATCAACTTTATAGTTATCCTAGTTTAGTAACTTCTTTACCTATAATTCTACTAGTAGAGTCTTCTTCGCCGAGTTCTTAAGCGTAATATCTACTCTAAGATTAATTAGAAGCTCTTTAATAGTATCTTAATTACTACGAATTATAAGGTATAAGGGAGTATCCTATCTATTATCTCTAAGGTTAATATTAGTACCCTTTTCTACGATAACTAGTATCGCGGATAGGTTCCCCTTTAGAGCTGCGTAGTATAGTAGAGTCTATCTAGAGGTATCTCTAAGGTTAATTTTCTTACTAGAGAGTTAGAGAAAGAGAATAAATTATAGAAGTATATTTCTATTTACTTTTTAGGCTAGGTTATAGATAAATAGCAACCTATTAATATCTATTACTCTAATACTATTAGGATCTATAGATTATAGGAAAACCTTAATAAGGGAGTTATTACTAGAAAGCGCAGCTAATAGAATTAGGATATCTCCTAAGGCGCCTTTTATAAGAGCGAGAGTACTTATATCCTGCAATTTTAGCAGCTTACTAGTAATAGCAGTTTAGCGGAACTTAACAGCTAAGTACAATAGTTACTAGCTAGAATTATTTAAGAGGGAGGTATTAGCGCTAGCCTTAAGTAGTAATTAGATAGTACTTAGTAATCCTATATAGATTGCGTAGCATAGAGCTATAGTCGCGCTCTATATAATAGTAAAAGGGGCTTTAGTAGGCTCCTCTAGATCGAAGATAGATAGCTAGCTAGAGAGCGTATTAGAGTTAGAGAAGAGTACGAGTAAAAGTTCTTTAATGCGAAGATTATAGATGCTATCCTAGTCTAGTTATAGTTGCACCTTCCTACTACTCTCCTACCTTCTATAATAATTTATCTAGTGCTTATACGCGTACTTAAGTAATAGAAAGCTAGTAAAATTATTAATATATCTCTACTTGAATTCTAAGTAGGAGTAGTAAAGGATATACTCTAAGTAGGCTTCCGCGAGGAATTACTCTACGTCTCCCCTATTAATTATAAAATAAGAGGTAGCGCTATAGCGGATCGGCTCGGATATTAGGAAATCTACTAAGGAATAGTATATTAGTACGATCGTCTCCTCTATACTACTACTAGCCGTAGGTTTTAAGATAGTAATAAGGTTATTAAGGATTTCTAGGATATCTCTATAGTCTTTAAAGTAGTTATCTTCATTAAGGAAAGTAGACGACGCTGGCCTTAGAATAGCTACTTCAGCTAACGCACTTATAGAGAGTAGCTCCGATAAGCTATATAACTACTAAAGGGTACTAAGAGCTACGTCTTCCCTAAAGTTATTAATCTCTAATAGAATTTATTCGTAGAGCTTATCTAACGCTACTAGGGGAGAAGTAAGTACTTTCTTAATTATAGAGGTACTACTATAACCACTTAGGACTTAGATCTATACCGCGGCCTATAAGAACCTTATATATCTATAACTATTAGAATATTCAGGTAGTCTTAAGCCTTAAAGGTAGGTTTAAATATATATATTCTATAAGACTTCTTAGCTAATATTACTATAATCTCTTATTATATAGCTTCTAGGAAATAACTTAGTCTATTGTTATTATAGACTAACGTCTCGACGTAAGTAAGTATATTATACTTAATTAAGGAAGGTTCTATTGAAATTATTAGCGTAGGCAAGGCTATAATAGAATTTTCTATATTAATATTCTAGCGGCTTATTATTAATAGATAGAGATTCGTTAGTTTACTCTAATACAGTTCTATAATAAGTTCTAAGAGCTAACCCTATTCAGTTATATTAGATACGTCTAATATATTAATAACTATAAATACCTAATTGAAACGGGAGAGCACCTTAAGTAGTATCGAGAAGATATCCTAATTTAACTAGGGCGTTAGGGAATTAGTAGATAAGAGAATAGAATAATAGTTAGAAGTCTCCTATACAT
The DNA here is from genome assembly GCA_021365335.1 of Phaeosphaeriaceae sp. PMI808. Lineage (NCBI taxonomy): Eukaryota > Fungi > Ascomycota > Dothideomycetes > Pleosporales > Phaeosphaeriaceae > Phaeosphaeriaceae sp. PMI808. The sequence goes on along the minus strand of JAJTIZ010000195.1, from coordinate 43,645 downwards.
TATCTATCTACCTTAATAGCTAAGCGAGTAAAGAGGATAGAAATCTATACACTATTTAGGTCTTTTAGTCTATATCTAAGAAGAAGAAGTAAGCTAAGCCTACTTTTAATAGCTCTACTAGAATTAATTCCTATAGTTATTTAATAATAGATGCGCTAGTTATATAATTATTAGAAAAGATATAAAATATTAAGTGATTTATTAATAGTAGAAGGACGTACTATAGAATAGTTTTTCTAGATTCTACTATAAACAACATAACTACTTAGTATACTATTTAGCATTTCTAGGCTTATTAGCCCTTAGAGTAGCTACTTATAAATACTATATATCTAGAGAGTAGAGTTCGTCGAATCTTTCTATTCCTTATATTTTATATAAGTAAAAAGCTACTAGCTAGTACTTAGAGCTCGTTAAATCAAGTTTACCTTATATATCTATTCTATTAATAGTGGCCGTAGGAGCACTATAGCCTAAGAATATATATTAGATAGCGCTATAACGATTTCTTGCTTTTTCTAAAAGGCATAGAAGAACGGGTTTCGCGGGCAACTATAAATATAGTTAGAGACTAAAGGTAGTTCTTCCTAGATAGATAGCGTTAGTTATTAGTTAGGAACTATTTATTACCTAATTATAGGTTGCAAGCCACATATACTACATACTACATGTCTAGCAGCTATTTACTAGCCTAGCGGCCCCTATCTACTAATACCTTACTAGTACTAACGTACTAAGCGATATCCTAAGTTATGAAAATCCTAGTAAGACTAGAAAACTCTAAAGTAACTAATAATTCGAACTAAGCTATAAGCCACGCTAATCTAAAACAGTATCGTATATTAAGGGATTTATTATTATAATCTAGTATAGTACTTCTCGAGTAAATATATTAAATATATTATAATAGAGAGCCTTAGGATCTTATACTTAAGCCTATTATCTAAATAGATAAGATACTCGCTCGCACTATTATATAGTAAGACTTATCCTAGCTATATTAAAGAGCTCTACTATATTAAAGAGTTCCAACTACCTAACTCCTTTAATAAATTCCTAATAAATATTCTATATATATCTAAGATAACTAGCTTAGAGATAATTAGCCTCGCGATAGGCATAGTTAGCTTTATTAAGACCGTACTTAATATCTAGGATAATATTAAGATAAAATAAGAAAATTATAAGGAATCTAGAACCCTAGTAAAGGAATTAAAGCTCTTTAGCCTCTTAGACTAGCGTAAGTTACTTAAAATTAACCTAGAGCTAGCTTAGACTATTATAAGGGATTAAAGTAGACTAAAGGACTAAAAGTTCCAGTTAATAAGTAGTTTCTAACGACTTAACGATATTCTCGAGGCTATCCTAAAAGTAGCTAACGCCGTTATTATAAGCACGAGTAAGTCTTTCTACCTACTATAAAGATAGCTAGCTATTAAGGAGTTGAAAACTAAGATTACGGCATTTAGCGTAGAGACTATAGAATTCTACTAGAAATTAATTACCCTAAACACTATTATTAATACAGACTTAGCTCTACTAATAACGAGCTAGGACCTAATACTTATTAGGTTAGCGCCCGAACTTACTAAGGTTAGTAAGATAGCCTACACGACTAAGGCGTCCTATATTAAACCTAGGAAAATAGAGGTAGTTACCACGAATATCTTAGTTAAATAATAGCCCTATACGGCCTAGTTAAAGGTTGAAGTATAGAAGAGTATACGCATTCTAGCCACTAAGTTAAACCCTACCCTCGCTACCTAGAATATTCCCTAGTTATTAGGGTATTAAGATAATAGCGCTAAGAAGGCCCCGTACCTAGAACTTATCTTTAAGTATCCGCAGCTAACTATAAAATTAGCTAGTCTCACTAAGCTATATATAAATAGTATACTAGAGCTAATATTAAATCTTCGTCTAAAGCTATATAGCTAGATAGTAATTACTATACTCTAAATATATAGCCTAGGCTTAGTCTATAAGTATATCCAACCTAGGAACCTCCTTATTACTTTTAAGAAGGCTAAAGAAAATAAGCTAGAGGAGGGCTTCCTCTTCCTATCCAGCTAGACGAACGCTTAAGTAATTAAGAGTATCGCAACTAAGAGAATTAGCGAGTTAACTATCTTGAAGATTATCTACTAGCATCTAAATCGTCGAATTAAGGGTAGCTCTACTAAGGAAGACTATAATATTAGCTATAATATCTATAGCTTAGGCGTGTACATGCTTAAGCTACTTATATAGGACGTATTAATCTAACTAGGGGATACTAAAATAGCTACTCCTATTCTATTAGATATATATTAGCGCGCATTTAAGTATCTAGAGTACTATAACGCTCTAGAATTACCTTTAGGTAACGATCTTAATAATAACGAGGTGATATTACTTACTAAGCTATACACGCATAACTTAAAGGAGGTTTAGAGCACTCTTATAGTAATAGTAAAGACTCTTATTCCGAAGAAGGCTAGGACTACGATAGTAAACCTAGTGCATTAGTATCTTACTTATCTTAATCTACCGATAAAGATAGGGAGTAGAGTATTATCTATTAGTTAGGGTAAGAGTTCTATTATAGAGAAGTTTAATAACGACGTATTTAATAATTTAAATAAATTACTAGCTATTATCTAATAGTAAGGTAGGTCTAATACTCTCTACTCTCCTATCCTTTAAACTACTTAATACCTAAATAGTTTTCTACTACTATTAAGGGGTATAGCTAAAACTATCAAGTATATAGGTCCTAGTATAACGCAAAAGTATAAAAGTATTTCTAAGCCTTACTAAATATATTTTTTATAGAAGGAGGGTTTAAGTATAATATTTTACTCCCTGCGATTATTTCCTCTATACTATTATTTACTCCTTACCTTAAGTTCTTTAGCTATTATATAAAAGAAATTTAATCATCCTACACAATAAACCTATTTTCTAGATATCTTAATAAATTATAGTACTTTACTATATCCTATATATTATCTAGGTTCATCTATCACTATAGTAGTTAATAAGTAAATAATTCTTAGTATTTAGTTAGCGTACTAAGTATAATATAGCCCATAATAGGTAGTACGTCCCTACGCTAGGCACGTTTATAAACTAAATACTAAGAATTATTTACTTATTAACTAGTCTATCTATTACGCCCCTTCTAAAAAATAGAAAGTAAGATTTAATAATTTAGTAATACTTAGGGTTAGAGTACTTATTTAAGCTTACTTCAATTATATAGTATATAATAAGAACAAGAATTTACTCTCTATTCCTTATCTCTTAGCGCTACCTCTCTCTTTTACAAGTGCCATACTTACTCTAGCCGTAAATTCCTTACCTTTATACTCCCGCCTATCGCTAAATACTTCTTAGTTATAATAACGTATAATATTATATCTTTAACTTTTAGAAATAATATCTTAGTACACGTTATCTTATACCCTATTTATATCTTACGTTATCTAATACCTTATATTTCGCATTTACTTAAACTACTATAGGGCTATTTATTAATTATTATTATAATAGCAATATTATACCTAGATATATTAACCCCTTAACACTAACTATATAACCTAACTTCCTAAACCTAATACTAAATATATTACTACTACGGCCTAAGCGGCTAATAATACTTTATACTCTACCCTTATACGCTCCTCTATATACCTAACGTCCGCCTATACGTCCTAGAGCTATTCTATACCTACCCGACGGATATAGTATAGAACGTAGAAGTAGGGCGGAATCTAGAAAAAGATATACTAGTAGCTACAATAGATAACTTTATTAGGCTATTAGGCTTATCAGCATCGCTTAGAATTTTATTAGTATATCTAGAAATTAGGTTAAGCTCTAGTTTCACTAGGGAGCTTAATAGTAGGATGTAGTATATAACCTTAGTATTTAACTCTATTACTAGTCTTTTAGGCTTTAACGCTATAGGTACGTCACGGGGTCAACGTATAGAAGATATAAAGGGTTTAAAGGGACGGGAGGACTGTATTAGGCGTATATATAGGTATTATAGAGTACTCTACACCTACTCTATAGTACTCTATATAATAGAATAGAATAGTAGTTATTCTACTCTACTCTATTCTATAAGTTTCTATCCTATAGAGGAGTAGAGTACTCTACTACTCTATACGCTCTCTAATTAGTTAATTTTATCTTATCTTTTAATTAGATTTCTGTAAATTCTATCAGCTTTAATATTAGTAACTATTAACCTATAAGGTAACCTTAGATATTACTAAGCCTCTTATAGAGCTAGCTCTATAACTACTTATAGAGGGGTGCACGAAAAAAGAACTAATCGAAAAAATAGCCTTTTTTAACGTACTATATCTTACTTAATATAAGAGCTATAACTATAAAGAATAGATATTTTTAAAGAGAAGAATACGCTCTTTTAGGTTATATAAAAATCTATAGTTTAGTAAGCGTATTTTAGCTATAGTAGCTCACTGAAATAGGGGTATCTTTTTAAGCTATATTTAAAGGCTTACAACTTTTTATTTTAAGTATCTTTTTTCCTATATTTTATATATATTAATTATCTATATAGAACCTATTATATACTAGCTTTATAGATATATTATATTACTATATTAATATTTATAAAGAAACTTAGTTTTTTTTAGACTTTAGTAAATAAATATATATTAGATAGGACTAATACTTAGTCTAATAGCCTTTAGCTATTTTAATAGCCTCCTACCTTCTAGGTAAAGATAGTATACAATTATCTATAGCCTACTAGCTTATAGTATTCTACTCTTCTATTATAGTAAGCTTAAAAGCTTCTATACTCTTTAAATTAATCCCTATACCTAAACTCTTTCTAGAGTATTTATTTAGCCTATCTTTAAGTAGACTCTATATATTTTCAATTAGATTTAAATCTAGGCTATAGGTAGGGTAAGAATAGAGCTTAACTCTATTTCTTTTAAACTAACTCTTAATTACGTTATTTTTATAGATTTTATAGTTATCTTATTGAAATCTCTATCCTAAATAGATAATTGATATATAAACTAGAAATAAAACTAATATATATATATAGATAGATAAAGGAGTAAAAAGAGATAGTAATACTAACCGCGTTTTATATACTTTTATTAGATTTAAAGAGGTTTAATCTATATTACTAATATATACGAAGTATATAATACTTAACTATAATAATTATAGAGTAATTAATTGATTTTTTTTCTCTTACCTATTATCTACCCTTTCTACTACTCCTAATATACTCTAGAGAGCTCTTTAATTTAGCTTATACCCTAGGATCTCCCTTTTATTAAGCTAGTATATTAATTAATTATAGCTCTCCTATTAGAGGGATACCTATAGTTAAGCTAGTATAGCGTAGTTTAGTTTAGCTCGCTTAGCTAGTAGTACTAGTAGCGTACATGCGCGCGTACCTATCTTAATTACTATCTTAATTATTATCTTAATTCTTACGCGCTTATCTAATATACCCCTTTAGCTTAATAACCCTTTAGTAAGCTAGAACTATTAGGTAAGTAAGAGATTATTTAAGTAAGCTTAGATTTTATTAAGAGATACTTTATATATAATTTAGTATTCCTATACTTCTACTAGTCTAAGTTAGTTTAAGAAACTCTCCTACTTATTTCCTAGGAGTACTTTAGTAAATCTATTAGTAGTTATCTCTATTAATAGAGTATATACTACTTTAATTTATCTAGCTAATACCTTTTACTTTAGCTAGTAGTTATAAATATTAACGTACCTTAGTTTAGTTTAAAGTTTAGCTAGTTCTTCTATAATAAGCTAGATTATTTAAGTATTATTATACTAGATAGTAATATAGCTTATTAGTAGTCTAACCTTTAGCTTATCTAGTAATTATAATATAAAGATAGCTTCTTTAGCTACTTAAGATAGAGCTAGTAATTTAGCTTTAGTTATTAAGGTAGTAACTATATCTTATTTATTAGCTTTCTATATAATAAGACTATTAAATAGTTTAGTTATATATTCTTAGAAGCTTTTTCTATCTAGAGTATTATTAGTAAAGGAGGTATTACTAGCTACCTAAAGTAAATTACCTCTTCTAAGTTAAAGAGCTCTCTATATTATACTTAATAGATATATAAGTATTTAGTTAGTAGCTTCTTAGTGCGTAGTATTTAGGTTTATAAGGAATTAAGCTAATTATAATATTATAAATACTATAATAAGTCTAGTAGTTACTATAGTAAATAGGAGTAAGCTAATTTTATGCTAATACTTATTAATCTCTAATAGTATTACTAGACTAGTATAAGGCTAGAGCTTAGAAGTAGCTATTAGAGTATTATAGTAGATATCTTATTTATTAGTAAGCTAATATATCTTATTAATATATATAGTCTATAAGAGCTAGATAAGGTATTACTCTCTTTTCTAGATAATCTCTATACTAAGGAACTATTAGAGATCTACTCCTCTAGTAATTATATACTTTTCTCTTAAGAGGTAAGGTACCTTTTCTACTTCTTTAATCTTCTTTTTATTATAGGCTATAATAATATTATCTATATAGAAAAAGATAATAATACTATCTTTTACTATATAGTATAGCTTATAGGGTACTATTTAAAAACTAAGAGACTTTAGTATTAAAGTAAACTCTTTCTACTATAGTAGAGGTAAAATATATAGTCTATATAGAGCCTTTTAGACCTAAAGGATTATCCCTTTCTTCTAGTATCCCTTTAGTATCTTTATGTAGATCTCTCGATCTATTATAGTATAGATAAAGGTATTTATTATATTATACTATTTTAGTTTAAGATTGTATTTAGCTATAATTACTATAAGTATCTAGAAGAAGTAGCTAGCTAGTATTATAGCGTAGGTATCTTATAATATAACGTTTCTTTACTAGTCTCTACGTATAACTAGTTAGGCTTTATATTTAATAAACTAGTAGTATTTATCTAATTTATAAGTATAAACCTATACATAATTAAGTATCTATTAACCTATTTATTTAATTAGATTAGCTAGTACTTTAGTCTATAATCTTATCTTTTAGTAGCTTATTATATAAGCGTATTCTACTTCTTTAAATAGCTTACCTATTAGGTAGTTATCTAGGTTTATTTAGTATATTAGTAGAGGTAGAAGTTAACTATAATAGAACTTTAAGCCTCTAGTAAGTATTCTTTTTATCTTTACTTTATCTATTAACTCTCCTCTATATTACCTAATATTTCCTACCTAAGTACCTACTATAAAGGCTACTACCTATAGAATAGTTTTCGATAATCCTTAGTTATTATAGGTTTTTATTATAGTAGTTAACTATTCTCTACCTAAGCTAATTTTAGATAACTTATAGAGTACTAGTACTCTAGTTATTAACTAAGCTAAGAGTACTACTAGTAGTAGAGATAGTAGTAGAGTTAAGTAATATTCTCTAATCTTCCTTCCTTAATAGTAGCTAGGTAGGTCTACTTTATTAGTTAATATATCTAAGTTAATATTATCTTTATAGAAAGACTCTATTTCTAGCTAATAAACTAGTATTAAGAGCTTAATAGTTCTTATATAAGTAGTAATCTCTTCTAGCGTTTAAGGTATAAGGTTATCTATTAGGTCCTCTATTTTACTATTAAAGATTATATACTTATTAAAGATAATATCTTAAGTACTTATTACCTTAGCTATAGATAGTACCTATATCTAGTAGATATTTAATAACTAGTATCTAATAAGGTATCTAATCTAAGCCTTTAGGTATAGCTACTAAAGTCTTAATTTACTATAGTAGGTATTATTAGTTATTATAAAAGCTTTATACCTATAGGCTTTTAAAAAAGCTAGATTAGGCTTTCTTAGTAATACTATAATTCCTTAATTATAAGCTACTCCTATAAAGAAGATCTTATATAGTATTTTCTAGTTATTTAAGTAACTTAGTATTTAGTTATAAAGGTATACTCTAGCTCTAGTAATTTCTAGCTAGAGTTCCTAAAGTAGATTAGCGTTAAGCTATATTATATATAATTTTTCCTTATTAATACCTCTAGCGCGCTTAGCTCCTCTATTTTAAGCTTAAGTATCTAGAGCTAAAGGTTTAATAGTAATACTTTATAAGGTTAACTAATACTAGACTTCTAGTTTTACTATAGTAATCTTATTATTAGCTTTAATTACTTAACTAAGATATTATACTAATTCTTTAAGAAGAGAATAAGTTTTCTAGTATCTTAATAATTAACTTTACTAACTAGTTATCTATAAAGTAGAAGTTTACTATAGTTTAAAATCTTCTTAGTAACTAGTATCTAGCTCTTTTCTTTATTAAAGCTCTATACTTTATATAAGTAGAAGTTAATTAAGATCTTTCTCCTAATCCTTTATAGCTAACTTATAGTATATAGCTAATTTAATATTTACCTTAGCTTTACTATAGGAGTTATATTTAATAGTAGTTACTCCTTTTATATATACTCCTTAAGTTTACTAGATAAGGTACTTAATTACTACTAGTTCTAGATAGCTAAGTCTCTTATACTATAGGAGTATAGTAACTCTAGTTAATCTAAGTTTATAGGTATAATATATTACTTCTTATAATAGATAAAATTTAAGTACCTATTAGCTATAGATCTTAGTAAGATTTCTAATTATCTACTTAACTAGTTTATTTAGAGTTATAGGTTCTAATTAAGTATTATACTATATTCCTTTCTACTAGAGTAATTAGAATAAGACTAGGTTATAGTAGATATCTAGGTATATAGCTATATTATATAAGGCTAGTTAATTTACCTTAGATTAGTTCTTTAACGTTAGATTAATAGATCTATATCCCTTTACCTATATCTTTAAATTACTAGCCTAGATATAGTCTTCTTAAGTAAGTAGGTAATAGTTATAGATATAATTAGGTTATTTATAATATAGTAGGTTATACCTAAATTAAGGATAAATAAATCCTATAGTAGATATTTATTATAGTTATTTATTATAGTTTAAAAGGATATAGTAGTAAATATTCCTTTAATACTTAATACTCTTCTACTATATAGTTATTCTTAATCTCTATATATTAGAGTTAGTAATTACCTAAAGTAAGGTTTAGACTATTATTTAATTAGTCCTTAAAGTATTATATTATACTTATACTTATATTTAATAAGCTCTTTTTAAGTTTACTTAGAATCTACTACTTAAGTACCTTATCTAAGAAGATATAATAGTAGTTCTATAAATTATAGGATCTATTATAAGTAGGGTATTTTTCCTCTACTATAGTTATTTCTAAATTTTAGGAGTTTATCTTATTCTTATATAGAAGACTAGTTTAATAATCTAGTATATATTTTTATCTTAGAGTCTACCCTAGTTTCTAGAGTTTATCTTATTCTTATATAGAAAACTAGTCTACTAATCTAGTATATATTTTTATCCTTAGAGTTTACTCTAGTTTTAAGTAGTATACTTTTAGTAAGAGAGGTATCCTTAGTCTTACTCTAGGTAGGTTTACTACTACTAGTAGGGTATTCTAAAGTATTATTAACTATAAAAGTAGCTATATATTTTCCTAATCTAAGAGGATAATTTACTATTATATATTTATAGAAGCGTTTTATTATCTCCTTCTAGTTTATACTAGGATTAAATTATCTATAGTCTTAAAAGTTATAGACTAGATAAGAGTAACTTTATAAATAGCTATAAGAAAGTCTTTAGTAATTATATTAATTTATAATAGTTCTATAACTTAATATATTTTAGCTTCTATAGAAGCTTAGTTATACTTAGCTAGCTAAGTATTCTAGTTTACTACGTTCCTTATTAGTTTAAGTAAATTAAGGTATCTCTTATAAGCTTATTCTTATTTAATCTATTTATCTATACTAATAGTTTATTTAAGGTTAGTAAGCTATTATTATAGTAACTAATCTAGTAGGTAGTATATACGTAGTAGATATAGTATAACTAATAATTAGATAAAAACTATAATATACTATAAGCTCGTCTACTCCTTATTATATATATATTAATTAATTTAATACTACTTAAAGAGAGTCTTATAGTATTTAAGATCCTCCTTAAACGCCTTAAGGCCTATAGTTAATAATTTAGATTAATATAATAGTTTCTAAATATTAAAGGCTAGTATATATTTAGTAATTACTAGTAGGCTAACTATTTCTAGCTCTTTAATAAGTTTAGTATTTATAGCTAGGTTAATCTTATCCTAGATCTTATAGGCTACGTATCTTAATTATAGTTAAGTTAACTAAGCTATATAGTTAATATCTATTCTTAGTATTACTATTAGATTATATTACGCTTAGTAGATTATTTTAATTTATAATCTATAATAGTAATAATTAGTATTACTTCTTAGACTTTTAAGTTATTATTAATTAAGTATATAGTGTAGTAGTAGTATATTATAGTTATACTATAAAGTCCTAAGTTCGAATCTTAGTATATCCTCTTAGAGCTAAATCTATAGTAATAATTTACTATAGATTTAGTTCTTTTTACTAAATTAATTAGTAATTAGCTTTACTTAGTTTTAGTTAAGGTAGTAAGACTCTTAATTATTAGATTTAAAGGGTTTAATCTATATTACTAATATATATAAAGTATATAATAATTAATTATAATAATTATAGAGTAATTAATTAATTTTTTTTCTCTTACCTATTATCTACCCTTTCTACTACTCCTAATATACTCTAGAGAGCTCCTTAATTTAGCTTATACTCTAGAGTCTCCCTTTTATTAAGCTAGCGTATTAATTAATTATAGCTCTCCTATTAGAGGGATACCTATAGTTAAGCTAGTATAGTATAGTTTAGTTTAGCTTACTTAGCTAGTAGTACTAGTAGTATATATACGCGTATACCTATCTCGATTACTATCTTAATTATTATCTTAATTCTTATATACTTATCTAATAACTTTTTAACTACTAGATTTAGTACCTCTTAGATATATCTTCTATTATTAAAAGTTAAAGTCTTTATAGAGTCTCTTATAAAGATTAATTAAGATTATCCTCTTATCTAAATAGATCCCTAAACTAAGATAGTTATATCTCTAGCTATAACTTAGTTAGTATTATAGTTATAACAAAACTAATTAAATATAAAAATTCGTTATAAAAAATAGAATAAAATAGCCTACTAGGAATATTTTTAAACTTACTTTTATTAGTTATAGAAACTAATTAGCGTCTAGCCTTAATAGAGCCTATTTTTCTATAGTACTCTTATCTAGCTCTATACCCTCTTTATATAGAGCTTTTATCTAAAAATATAATCTTATTTAAATTAAATCCCTTTTTTTCTACTAACTTTAATTATCCTTTAATATACTTAAGCTTTAATTTAGCTAAAAAAGCTAAAATTATCGCCTTTTTAGTAGCTATATTAGTAGTAACTTCCTCCTCTTTTAAAAAGTATTATAACTTTCTTATACTAATACTAAGATTATTTTCTAGTATTAATTTCTTATTTATCTTCTTAGGGCTTTAAATTATATCTCTTATAATAACTCTTTTTTCTCTTTTAGAAACCCTAGTAGGTTTTCTTTTATTTCTTTTTATATCTTCTACTTTTATAGCTTTTTTCTTATTAATTCTATTAATAGTATTATATATTACTTTAATATTTTTTTTTAAAATAGTAGCTATCTTATTAGGAGAGGTATTAACTTCTATTAGAAGCTAGATATTAGATTTAAGTTTTAAGAGATTTAGTACTATTTTAAAGGATTTAGAAGAGTAAAAGTAAAAATTTAAAAAGATATTAATTTATAAGCCCTAGACTAGTATTTTAGTAATTGATTATATAAGCTAACTATTAATCTATTTTTTTATTTTTTTTCCTCTTCTCCTAAAAAATTACTTATATAAGTAATCTATACTATAAATTTAATTATATAATCTTATCTAACTAAATTAGGCTTAGTTAAAAAATTAGACTTTTTTAAATACTAATTAAAAAGTTATACTACATTAAAAATTAAGGAAAAAAATACCTCTACTTTTACTCTAAATATAATAATATAGATTATATAATATTATTAATTTTTTATTAAAAAATAAAAATTTACCTTTTTCTCTATAAAATTAGAATTTTATTTTTTTAATAGCTATAATAGTCGTTAAGATATATAACTTTAAAAAAGGTTAAAAAAAAATTACTCTTTATTTTTTACACTCCTCTATATATAGGCTATAGGCCTATATATCTAGTTACCTATTTACTAGAAGCTTTTACTATATATACTCTATAGTATATAATAGCTAGAGCTACTATATATAGATAAAAGTTAATTATTAAGATACTAGAAAACTTTATTCTCTTCTTAAAGAATTAGTATAATATCTTAGTTAAAGTAGTTAAAGCTAATAATAAGATTACTATAGTAAAACTAGAAATCTAGTATTAGTTAAACTTATAAGATATTACTATTAAACCTTTAGTCTTAGATACTTAAGCTTAAAATAGAGGAGCTAAGTATATTAAAGGTATTAATAAGGATAAATTATATATAATATAGCTTAATACTAATCTATTTTAGGAATTCTAGCTAGAAATTACTAGAGCTAGAATATACTTCTATAATCGAATACTAAGATACTTAAATAACTAGAAAATACTATATAAGACTTTCTTTATAGGAGTAGCTTATAATTAAGGAATTATAGTATTACTAAGAAAGCCTAATTTAGCTTATTTAAAAGCTTATAGGTATAAAGATTTTATAATAACTAATAATACCTACTATAGTAAATTAAGACTCTAGTAGCTAGAGCTAAAGGCCTAGATTAGATATCTTATTAGATACTAGTTATTAAATATCTACTAGATATAGGTACTATCTATAGCTAAAGTAATAAGTACTTAAGATATTATCTTTAATAAGTATATAATCTTTAATAGTAAAATAGATAACCTAATAGATAATCTTATATATTAACTCCTAGAAGAGATTACTACTTATATAAGAACTATTAAGCTCCTAATACTAGTTTATTAGCTAGAAATAAAGTCTTTCTATAAAGATAATATTAACTTAAATATATTAACTAATAAAGTAGACTTACCTAGCTACTATTAAAGAAGAAAGATTAGAAATTATTACTTTACTCTATTATTATCTCTACTACTAGTAGTACTCCTAGCTTAATTAATAACTAGAGAACTATTATTATATAAGTTATCTAAAATTAGCTTTAGTAGAAAAGTTTAACTTTATTCTACTTATTAGCTTATAGGAATTTAATATTAATATTACTACTATAGCTATCTAAAATAAGTATCCTCTAATAGTTATCTACTAGTATTATATTAGGTAGAAATATATACTTTAACTATTTAATACCTATTATATTAGATATCTAGCTATTCTTAGAGATTATATAAAGCTAGTTAAGAATTATTATAGGGAACTAGGTACTCTATAAGTTCTTCCCTTTAAATATAACTAAATTATATAGTTTCTTACCTATAACTAATATATACTTAATTATTAATACTTACTTATAATTCTCTAGTAACTAATAGTAAGCCTTCTTTTTCTAACTACTTATAAGTACTCTAGTATTTATATATATACCTAAAGCTTTCTTAGTTTTATCTATATTCTATATATCCTTAGCTCTTATACTTAGCTATATATAAGTCCTCTTAAAGAGCTTAAGAAATATATATATCTACTCTTATATTACTCTCTTAGCTTATATAGCCTCTATCTTTCTATCTATAAATATTATAATATATAGGTTATACTTAATAAAGGAGGATAACTAATACTTACTAATAAGATTATTATCTCTATTTATCTTTAAGATTTAATTTACTATTTCTTAAGTATAAGTATAGGAGGAAGGAAAAGTATATATATCTTCTTTAAGGATCTATTATATAAGAAACTCTTCTTACTCTAGAGTTAATTACTACTAGTATATATAGCTTACTTAGCTACTTTATATACTATATATATATAGAGAGAATATAGCTTAAGGGATATTATATACTTTTATAGTAGCTCTTTAACTTAAAAAAATATAAGTATTAAGATTATAGATAGCTACTTATATAGACTCTTTATAGTTATCTATTTTAGTAGAATAGTTATTAAAATAATATAATTTTTAGATAGATAGCTAATTTCTAAGGAATAACTTAGAACTAAAGTAGTAGGTTAACTAACTATAGATTAACTAAGGTTATAATAGCGCTAAACTATAATAAGTATATTAACTACTTTTAGTAAAAAAAAAATCTTATTCTAACTAAATAAAAGTTTATAGTAAGGTAAACTTTTCTCTAATAATAGATTAACTTAATAGCTTATTTATACTATATAATCTATTTAGTATTTAATAACTAACTCCTATTAATACTAACCTAAGTTTTAAAATTAGTAATAAGTTTACTCTACCTATAATATAGTTTATAAGTAAGTTACTAATATAAGTAAGTTACTACTCTAATATAAGTATAGTAACTATATAGTAATATAGTATAATACTATTTAGAAGTATTACTATTATCTATATCCTTTATTTCTACCTTATAGGTATAGGAGTTATATCTAATCTTACTATAATAGCTATAGTACCTCTCTATATATATCCTCTTTATAGGCGTCTTACTATCTATATAACTACTACCCTCCTTTTTAGTAATTAGGTTAGATACCTTACTAATTATTAGAGTCTCCTCTATATATATATACTACCTTTTATAGGTCTTATACTTTATAAGTATATTAATAGTATCTTATAGGTAGCCTATTTCCTCCTATACTAATACTATATTATAAGCTATCTACTAAGTACCTTTACTTAACTACTTAACCTATAGATCTAATAAACTTACTAGAAACTCTTAATAGTTTTATATATAATTTTAGATTAGTATTAACTACGCCTCTATCTTATAGATATTATATAGTATTTTTACCTCCTAGTCTATAGTACTTAGTATAGGTAGCGTTAGTATATATAGCTATATATCTAGCTTTAATAATACTATATTAAGATTATATAGGACTAGCCTAGTACCTTAAAACTCTACGCGAATATTCTCTACTATAAACGTCTTCTTAAAAGTAGATTTAAAGGCTAGTAGGAAGGTATCTTTATTAATATAGTAGATATAGCTATATACTAAGAGTAATATCCTATTACTATAGTAGTACTTTAATAGTAAGTAGTAGATAATATTAAGTAGTTATAGTAGGTATAATAAGTAAGATAGTATATAGAGAGTAATAATCTTATTTTCTTTATAGTAGTTCTAGAATTCTACTAAGTAGTAGCTCTTATAACTATTAATAATAAGTAGTCTATACGCCCTAGTAGAGGACGCCTTTATATAGGTATTAAAGTACTTAAGCTATACTAGTATAAGCTTATTATTAATCTAGCTAGTAGTAGAGATACTAATAACCTAGTTATAAGATAGATTAGTATACTAGGTAGAGATAAGGACCTTACCTATAAAGATAAGGAAGGGTAAGATAATATACCCTATTATAGTAACGCCTTATACTAAGATAACCTACTTATAGTTACTAGGTTATACTTTCTTCTATTTCCTAGGTTTATCTAAGCCTATAACTACTAGCTAAGAAGATATCTTACCTATTATAAAGCTAGATTTATTAAAATTCTATATATCCTTATCTATAATACTATACTTCTCCTTTATTAACTAAACTAGCGTAAACTATAGATAGATAATTACTAGGTCCTTATAAGTAGCTTACTAGTAATTATATAGACGGCTCTATTGTATATATAGCTTAGGTATATACTTAATAAAGTTATTAACCTAGTTCTTACCTATAGGCTTCCTACTACACTCTTTTAGTAGTCTATTAACTATATCTTATATATTAGCCTTTAAGGGTAGTATACTATATAGAGAATTATTAAGTATATACTATATAATTACCTCCTCCTCTAACTTTATAAAGTACTTTAAGTTTAGCTTATAGTTATATTAAGAGTATTATCTAGCGCGTTAGTTAATAAGTATTCTTTATAGGATATTATAGATTACTATAGCGCGTATACTACTTTAAAGCTACTAAGAATTAAGATTTAAGATAGTAAGCTATAGATTACCTTTAGTATAAGACCTTTAGATATAATATAGTTATAGTATTATATAAAGTTACTATATAGTTACTATACTTATATTAGGGTAGTAACTTGCTTAGATTAGTAACTCGCTTATAAACTACGTTATACCTAACTAGTAGTAATAATAGTAGTAGTAACTAGGTAAAAATAATAGAAATATAATCTAAATATAATCTTAATATATTCTAGGATAATAGGATACTTTTTACTATTAGTAGTAGTTAAGGAAGCCTACTAAATATTATAGATATCTAATATATTCCTATAGTTTCTATATATCCTAAATACTTAGAGAATAGGCTAGTATATATTATTCTAATAATTAGGAAAAGTAAGAGGAGCTTACTAGACTATAAGATAATCCTTAGCTATATAATTAAAGTATAAAGATATAGATTATATTTAGAATATATACTAAATATATTCTAGTTCTAATATATAAAAGTCTCCTACTATAAGAGAAACTAGATAATCTCTTTATTCTTTAATAACTAACCTATAATATAATATAAGTATTAGTACTCTAGAATTAAGTACTATAAATATCTTAAGAATAGTCTTAAAATATATTCCTATACTATAGTTAGTAATATATATTAGAATATACTTAGAAGATTATAGTATATCTTAAAGGATTTAGATCCTAAGGTAAAAGCTATTAGGTAAGTATAATAATATATTCTAATTATATTTTAAATATACTTATACTAATAATTATAGTATATATATTAGAATTAATTAACGATTTAAATTAGAGGTTTACCTCTATTATAAAGAGACCTATAGCCTAATACTCTATTAGTAGTACTAAAGAGTAAGAATAGAGTACTACTTAAATATATTCTAAGCGCGTTTCTAACTTAATTAGCTACTTATAGGAGAGAGGCTATATTTTATTAGGTATTAGAGCTAGGATTAACGTATATTAAATATAGAGAAGTACTTTACTACTTCTATAAATAATATAGTTAATATTAATTACTTAAAATAGTTATTTAAGTTTAGATTAAGTAGAAAGGATTAACTAGGATAGTTATATATTATTATTAAGCCTATAATATTAAGGGCTATAAAGTATAGTAAGTTAAGATAAAATATAATATTAATATATTAATAATATATTTTAGATATTAATTACCTATAGGGTATTAGGACTCTTATTAAGAAGTCTTATAAGGTTTAATACTATATAATAGTACCTATAGATTTTATTAAAGTACTATACTTTATACTAATTATATTTAGAATATATATATATATACCTCTACCTCTAAATATTATTAGGGGAGAGGTAACTATAGAGATAAAGGTAATACTTTAACCTATACTTATACTAGGTTTAATAAGATATAAGTAAGAAGTAAAATAAGTTTATAATATATTTCTAATATAATATAGTATTATTTCCTAATTCTATATAATTAAAAGTATATCTTACTTAGTATAACCTTTAATCTATTAAAGATTATATATTATTAATATTAAAATAAAAGAAGTAACTTTACTTCCTATATTAAAGTAGTATAGAAGGCGTTATATTTAAGTAGAGAATAAAGTACTAGGTTCTAGAAACTATAAGAATATAATTATAATATATTCTAAATATATTTTAATAATAATATTAGGTATATATTTAGTAGATTATCTCTAGAGTATCTAGTAATATTATAGTATATTTTTATAATAAGTAGGTATAAGTACTATTAGATTAGAAGATATTTTAGATAGATATATTATATAAGAGATTAAATAGGAAATAGGTAGATATCTTAATTAAAATATTTTATATAGAGTATAATAAGTATAAGGTAATATAAACCTAGGTAACCTATAAGAGCTTAGGGTATTCCTCTAGTATATTCCTTACTAAGGGTACTCCCTAATAAGGGCTCCCCTTATAGGACCTAGACTTAATTATTATAGTATATCTTATACTATAGATACCTTATAATATAATTTAAGTATCTCTTATATTCTTATACTTCTATAAGCTTATAGTTATAAGCCTAGCCTAATCTATACTTATTTATAAAATAATATTATACCTACCTATCTATAATACCTTCCTACTTAAAGGTTATTACTAAAAAACCTATCCTATCTAGTAAGGATAATTTTAATAACTAGATTAATATCCTTAAGCGTTACGCACGTACCTAGAGAGTCTAGGACTATATAAATCTAGAATCTACTAACCTAAAGGAGCTTATTAAACCTCCTAATAAACTAACTAATAATAATACTAGCTTGATTATAGTATAGAAAGAAAAGTATAAAGAGTTTTATACTATTTAAGAAAAGATAAGTAAACTTAAAGCTTATATTACTAAAATAATAGATATTAGGCTTCTTCCTATCTTAAAACCTTACTTAACTATAGCTATATAAGTTAAAGTCTTATATAAGCTATATAATTAGTTACTAATTAAAAGAAAGTAGAAGTATATATAACCTATCTTAGGATAAGAAATATATACCTAAATACTCTAGTATTAAAGACTAGTATAATAACTTTCTACTAGCCTTTAATAAGGCTATACTATACTAAATTCCTAATATTTAGGATTTTCTTCTTTAAAAAGACCTATTAATCGCGTTTAATTAAGTTAATAGTAGCTATACGTCTATTCTAGCTATTAGTATTAAGAAAGCTAAATAAAGATATACTAAGGCGCAACTTAGTACTTATCCTAGTATAGCTAGCTCTACTATAATTAGTAATATCCTTAATCTAACCTAAGTAGAAGTACTAGTAATTCTAGATAAAGTTACTATTAAAGGACTTATCTCTAACTTCCTCTAAGCTAGCTTCTTATACTAAAAACCTACTAAAGTTAATAACTTAACTTTTATAACTACTCTAAATAGAGATTAGTCTCTATATAATACTAATACTAATACTAATCTAAATAATTAAAAAAGATTATTTTTAAAGATATAGAAGAATCTTTACTCTTATAGGGATAGAGACTTATATAATAGCTTCTAGGGATTATACCCCTATATCTACCCTATTCTTAGAAATAAGAATTTTAAACTAGATAAGAAAAAGGCGAGTAAAGTTACTATATAGAAGGACTTACCTTAATATACTAAAATCTTAGTAAGTATTAGAAATTAAATAAAGAAAAAGCTAAGCTAAGACTCTTATATAAGCTAATTAAGTAATATAGAAATAGACCTAAGAGATTAGCTATTAGATACTAATTAGCTATACTAGTTATATACTATTTACTATTCTACTTTTAGTATATAAATATAATAAAGCTAGCTCCTCTACTAATAGATCTTAGATCTAGGATTAGATCTTTATATTACTAATAATACTACTAAGTTTATATAGTAAAAACCTACTACTAACTTAGATATTATACTTATAGGAGGAATAAAGATATAGATCTAAGTATAGGGTAAATATAAGATTAAGCTTAATATACTTAATAGAAAGAAGGGAATAACTCTTAAAAATATTACCTTTATTCTAAGCTTCTTTACTAGCCTTATCTTACTTTCTAGGCTCTCTTTAGCTAATATCTACTTTAATTCTAGATATAATATCCTCTATTAACTCTATAAGAATTCTACTTAAGCTACTCTTACTAATATTAGCTAAAGTAGTAGTTACTAGATTATTTTAACCTAAGTTAATTCTAAGTTACCTAATCTATCTTAGCCCTTTACTACTTATATATCTAAATATTATAAAACCTTATATAAGCCTCTTAAAGCTTATTAACTTAGTAGCCTTTAAGTATATATTCTTATAGGCTATCTAGGCTAAGAACTAATTTAATATCTTTTAAGTAATATAATTAGTATTAATAGCCTTATAACTAATCTACTATTAACTATTAAATATTCCTTATACTAAGTTAATAAGGTAATAAAGATTATCTCTTAATAATTAGATAGGGAGTATAGTACCTTAAAACTATTTAAATTATTAGCTATTAATCTAATTAAGCTAGACTTAATTACTCTAAGTAGAGATTACTATATCTTTTATATATATAACTTAGTTACTAAGTTTAACTTTATCTATATAATACCTAACTAATTTAAGGAAACTCTTCTTAAAGCCTTTATTAGGTTAGATTAAGCTATTAAACGCGAATTTAATATCTTTCTAACGTTCCTTCTACTAGATAGAGAATATAGCTATAGCTTTTAAGATAACTCTATACTTAATAACTCTTCTCTAGTATTATACGCTATATCTAAGGGAATTTAGCTCTAACTATAAGCTCCTAATATACCTAAGTAAGCTAGTTATATTAAACGCTCTAGTAGAATACTTATTAAGTAAAGCCGATTAATAATTACTAGTACTAATCTCCTAATCTATCTTATTATAGAAGTATATTAATACTCTAGCTACTTACTTAACTATACTCTAACTAAATTACTTAAATAGAGGACGCTATTTTAAGCTACCTATAGTAAGTAACCCTCTCTAGCCTATCTATATATATATAGGTACTATATATATACGCTTTATAAGAAAATTAGGTAGATAGATAAACTTAGCCCTCGCGCTCTTATTAGTTATCTTATAAGATAAGACTTCTATAATATATACTATATATAGCTACCTAAAGCCTTATCTTATAGTTATTAAGGTAAAATTATATATACTAAAGATATTACCTTTAATAAATCTTAATTCTTTAGATTTAATAAAGATCTACTTATATCTAGTAATTAGCTTATAGAAATAATTAATTATATTAAGTACTAGGACGTTACTAATAATAAAACTCTCTTATTAGCCTTATCTAAGGAGGAATAGGAGTTAAATACTCTAGCCTTACTTTCTATTATAATACTAGTAACTACTTAGGACCTATCTAGTAGTCTAGTAAACTCTTATCCCTCTCTAGTCTCTATTAACTCTTAAGTATCTAAAGGTCTTCTAAAATATAAGCGTAAATACTAAACTAATTAGTATATTTAACTCTTAAATATTATTACTAATAGATTAAAGCGTACTTACTTAACTAATATAGTCTCTACTTATTAGGCTTCTTTTATTACTACCTCTTCTCTAGCTCTTAAGATTAGATTCTATTAATCTTAGCTTCTAACTAAGCTAAGATTCTAGTTAGATATCTAAAAGCTCCTAGATATCTTTAAATAAGGATTTATTAATACCTACTCTAAGAAGCTTAATATAATCTAATATAAGTTAACCTATATTAAACGTTATATCTAGGAACTTAATACTTCTACTCTAGAGATCCTTCCTCTTATATAGGTATTTAAGTATAAGTTTAACTTAGATAGTTATCTCCTTAAGTATAAGGTATATATCTATATTAGAGGTAATCTTTAAATAACTATTAAAGATACTTATATAGCTACTCTTACTATCTAAATCTTTTATACCCTTATAGTAATTACTACCTACTTTAACCTAGAGATTAGATAATATAATACTATTAACGCGTTTATAAATATATCCCTTTCTTAACTAGTCTTTACTTATTAACTAGAAGGCTTTAATAATAGACTTTATATCTAGGAACTATAGTAAGCTCTATATAGTCTTAAGACCTCTCCTATTCTTTAGTATAAGAATCTTATATAAACTCTTTAGTCCTTTAGCCTTACTCTAGTCCTTAACTATAATTATCTCTAGAAGAATAATCGTCTAATTATCTTCTTCTATATAGATAATATTATTACTATAGTAAAACCTAGCTACTCTACTACTCTAGACGAATTTAAGTATAAGCTCTATAAATACTATAAGATTACTAATCTTTAAGACTATAATCTATAGACCTTTTATAGTATTACTATATATAGAGATAGGGATAATAGTAATATTTAGCTATTCTAGAAGAACTATATTAAAACTATCTATTATAGATATCCTTTACCTAAACTATAGATAAAAGCTCCTATTACTCCTCTACTATTAGAAGAACTACTTCTTTCTACTAAAGTTAAGAATAATACTAATATATACTAGTACGCTTAAATAGTTAGATTAATTAGCTATACTATAGGGGCTACTAAGCCTTATATTACTAAGGCTTATTTAAAACTTATAGAATTCCTTATAAATCCTTCTACTATATATCTAGTAGCTATATATTAATACCTAGTATACTTATTTTATAAAAGAGGCCTCGTACTATACTACTTAGCTTCTAAGACTAACTATATAATTTAAATTATTAATTAAGATAAACTAGACTTCTTTAAAGTAACTAATACTTCTTATACTAATTATAAGGCTACCTATAAATCCTTATAAGCCTATATCTTCTATCTATTTAGTAGCCTAATCGATTAGAAAGTAACTCTCTAATACTATATTATTAAATCAACTACTAAAGCTAAATTAATTACTACTTTATC
This sequence comes from Phaeosphaeriaceae sp. PMI808, assembly GCA_021365335.1. NCBI lineage: Eukaryota > Fungi > Ascomycota > Dothideomycetes > Pleosporales > Phaeosphaeriaceae > Phaeosphaeriaceae sp. PMI808. The sequence goes on along the minus strand of JAJTIZ010000195.1, from coordinate 21,126 downwards.
TATAGGTACTAAGTATATCTAGTAGTAGAGAGTATTTTATAATCTTAGTCTTTACCTAGATAATAACTAGATCCTCTTCTATAATAACTAGTAGATAATTTACCTCCTTATAACTAAAGCTTTAAAACTAAAAACTACTCTTTACTATATTAATATTTATTATTACTAGCTACATGAGGCGGTTTAAGCTAATACTCTTAAAGTCGCGTATATTAATATAAAATCTTAACTAGTAGATAGTCTTACTAAGTTTCTCCTAAAATAAAAGTTCGTTAATTAGAAGTCTCTTCTTAACTACTCCTAAGTCCTTACTACTACTAGCTCTAACCTACTAGTCCTTAAAAGTATAAAAATAATACCTTAACTAAGAATTAAACCTACTTTAAATTTATTATAATAATAGAAAATTAGATAAATTAATTAATTTATATAATATATAAGTAAACTAGTAAAATAGTAGTACGCGTAGAGCTACTCTCTTAACGAGTTAAGCTAATTAATATATAAACCTATAGAAATTAGGTAGACCTAACTTCTATTAATTAGCTAGTTCTAACTAGCGTACCCTATAATTAGTCTCTAGTACGCCCTACTAAACTTTAACTCTTATAACTCTTAACTAAGCTTAATATAAGCTACTTACTAAACTAAGATACTATAGTAGTCCTTATAGATTATAATAGCTAGCTAGCGTAGTACTATTAACTTAAGATAAGTTATAACCTACTTAATATCTAGCCTATCGTTAATCTAGATAATATAACTACCTAATATACCTCTCTTAAGGTAGTAGTATAACTTAAAAGTCTAATATAATTAATAGTAGTATAATTAATCTATAAGTCCTATATAGTATATATAATTAAGTCTACTATATAGTAATTATAAAGTCCTTCTAACTAAATTATTAATTCTATTCTAGAAGATATCCTATTAGACTAATAATACCCTATCCTTAATAGACTATTAGTAGTAGTAGCTAGGAGTCCTAGAAGTTACTTCTTAGTATACTATAACCTAGTATTATATATACTAAATTCTAAGATAAAGTCTATTAGTAAAAGTCTAGATACTATTCCTAGTAAGTAAGTCTAGATACTACTCTTCTTAGTATAACTCTTAAGTCTAGATACTACTCTTCTTAGTATAACCCTTAAGTCTAGATACTACTCTTCCTAGTATAAACTTATAAGTCTAGATACTCTACTCTTCTTAGTATAACTACCTAAGTCTAGATCCTAATTCCTAGTAATACTAACCTTAATTAATAAGTATATCTCTATATACTAGTATACTTACTAATTAATTATAAACTACTACTCTTCTCTCTTAAACTATTAATACTTAAAAATACTAATTACTAGTAGTACTCTTTTCCTACTAGGTTTTTAATAAGGCTTAATATACTCTAGTTAAAACCTAGTAACTAGTTCCTAATTATATATACGCCTAGGGGTAGTTTAATACTTACTATATCTTAATTATTAGTTCTTAGCTACCTTTAAACTAAAGGGGGTATATAAACCTAGGTAACCTATAAGAGCTTAGGGTATTCCTCTAGTATATCCTTTATTAAGAGTACTCCCTAATAAGAGCTCCCTTTATAGGACCTAGACTTAATTATTATAGTATATCTTATACTATAGATACCTTATAATATAATACAATTATCTCTTATATTCTTACGCTCCTATAAGCTTATAGGTAAAAATATATAATATATTTTAAATATAATTTTAACCTATTTTAGTACTTACCTTAGGTAGAATTATTACTAATAATAACTCCCTAGAAATATTTTAGCTAAGCTTTACTACTTACTTTAAGCTTACTAGTAAGTATATAAAGGAGCTAGTATAATAGTAGTATATCTATTAACGTAGATTTTATAGTACTATACTTAATATATATAGTAAGTAGATAAAGAGTATAAAGAAAGTATATCGCGTTTAGACCGCGCCTATAATATATTTAATAGGACTAAGTTAATATCTCTATATAATAGATCTATAATAGAGAGAGTAGAGATAGTAACTATAATCTTATATTTAATTCTACTATATTTACTTCTTAAGAAGTATTAATATTATAATTTAGTATACTCCTTATTATATTAATTCTACCTAGAGTTATATAAAAGCTTTTCTTAATATTAAATTAAGAGAGAAGTATTTTAATCTTTATAACTTACTAATAGGTAAGATTAAATAATTAAATATAATTAGAATAGATTTTAATTATATTTTAGTATATAAGGAGGCTCCTATAATTTAGAACTAGGCTAGGAATAAGAAGAATAAGGTATTTACTACTAGGTTAGTTTAATATTATAGTAAAATAAGTAAAGAAGTCTAGGATATATTAGAATTATATACTAATATTACTAAATAGGCTAGATAAAAGAGATATTAAATAGGTATTTATATATTCCTAATTAAGACTATATAAAAGTAAGGTAAATTATAGAAATAGTATTATAATATATTACTAACGCGTTTTAGTATAACTTAAATAGATCTTTAGGATATAAAGGAGTTTAATACCTATAATAAGTATAGTATTTACTATACTTATTATACTACTTTAAGTATAAGTACTTAATACTCTTTTAATAGAGGATATAAGAGAAGTATAGACTATTATTACTATAGAAATATACAGTAGGGTAATACGAAAAAAAAGACTAAAAAAAAGTTATAGTTTTAAACTAGTTATAACTCTACTAATAATTTAGCTAAAAATATAAGTAAATTAGAGTTTAAAAGAGAAAATCTAGCTTATTAATTTAGCTTACTAAGATTTTTAATTACTAAGTAGCTAAAGGCTAGGATTTGAAGTATTTAGAGGACTTTTTTTTAAGCTAACTTTAGAGTAATATAGTTTTTTATTTATAGTATCTTTTTCTAATCTTTTTTAGTATTAGTTAGGTATATATAATATTATTAATATATTTTAGTTATATATAATTCTAATTATTAAAAGAGTAGATATTTAGTAAAAGATAAAAAGTTAAACTTTTAGTAAAAGATTATATTTAATAGTTATAACCTATTGCTATTAGTACTTAGTAGGATAGCCTTTAGCTAGTATATAGTCCTGCCAACGTTTTTCTATAGATAATATATAATTATCTATAGATTCTTGTTATATAAGCGCCCATTCTTCTTTTATCGCCGTTTTAAAGGATTCTACTACTATAGGAGTAGTCCCTAAAGGAAAATTTCCTTTATATCTTTTAATTAGTCGATCTTTTAATAAACTCTAAACATTTTCGATAGGATTTAGATCGGGACTATAGGCTGGATAAGGAAAGAGTTTTACTCTATTTCTCCTAAATCAATTAATAATAGTAGAAGCTTTATAAATTCTACTATTATCTTGTTGATAACTCTAACCTAGTATACTTATTAGCTATTTATAATCTTAGATTAAAGATATATTAACTAGTTCTATTATAATAATAAAAAAATAGAGTAAAATAGAGTTATAGGACTTACCTCTTTTAATATACTTTTTAATATGCTTATTAAGTACTATATAGATATAGCGAGAAGAATTAAGAGTTTTAGTATTAATTAGGTCCCGAATAAACTCTAGTTCTAATCTTCCTCCTATCTAAATAGCTCCCTATACTTAAATCTTTATTCCTTTACCTAATATAATAGTTAGTAAGATAGCTATTAAAATATAATTTAGAGGAAAAAATATAGATAAAAAATAGAATATTTTAGCCTATTAGGATATTTTTTAAACTTACTTTTATTAGTTATAGAGACTCTTTCTCTTCTAACTCCTTTTTTACCCCTTTTTCGGTAATATTTAGGCCTAGCTCCTTTCCTAGCCTCTATACTACTTTCATCTAAAAATTTAACTCTTTTTATATTAATTTGTTTATTTTTTAGCCTCCTTAGCTGCTCTTTATAATAGCTAACTCTTTTTTTAGCGTTTTATTTATTAATTAGAGGTTTTTTATTAGCTATATTTATAGTATAGCCCTCCTCTTTAATAAAACGTTGTAAGCTCCTAATAGAGATATTAATATTATTTTCAAATAATAATCTCTTATTAGTCTTCTTAGGACTCCTTATTAAGTCCCTATTTAGTTGTCTTTTTTCTCTTAATTTTAACTTAGTAATCCGCCCTTCTATTACTTAGCTAATAGAGGGCGGATTACTATTTTTTTTTCTAATTCGATTTATAGCGTTTATAATAGATTTATAGTCTTTTTTAAGAATAGTAGTAATAGTAGATAGAGGTATATTAGATAAGTAAAGTAGGTTAACTTTAGATTCGAATTTCGAGAGGTTTATCGATATTTATTGAGGATTTAGAGAAGAGAAAAAAAAAAGAGATTAGAAGTTATTTTATACTTAATAGACTAATAGATTAGTAATATATTAGATAAGTTTAGCTTACGTAATAAAGTTATTACTTTTTTCTATTTAAAATAACTATATAAGAAGATAATAAATATACCCTATAAATTAGGGAATATAATGTTAACTAACCTATTAAGGACTAGATAACCTAAAAATAGAATTTTATACGCTAATAAAAAAGTTCTATTAAGTTGAAATTTAAGAAAAAAAAAGACCTCTAAATACTTTGAGTTGTAGCTCTAGTTCGCTTAGTAATCAATAATCCTAGTAAGCTAAAATATCGAACTCGATTTTCTCTTTAAAATTCTTATTTACTTATATTTTTAGCTAAATTATTCATAGAGTTATTACTAGTTTAAAAATATAACTTTTTTTTAGTCTTTTTTTTCGTGTCACCCTACTGTATATACTAGATTAATAGACTAGTTTTCTATATAAGAATAAGATAAACTCTAGAAATTAGAGTAGACCTTAAAGATAAAAATATATACTAGATTATTAGACTAGTTTTCTATATAAGAATAAGATAAACTTCTAAAATTTAGAAATAACTATAGTAGATAAAGTATATTACCCTACTTATAGTAAACTTTATAATATATAGAACTACTATTAAATCTTCTTAGATAAAGTACTTAAGTAGTAGATTCTAAGTAAGCCTTAAAAAGAGCTTGTAAAATATAAGTATAAGTATAATATAATACTTTAAGAACTAATTAAATAATAGTCTAAACTTTACTTTAAGTAATTACTAACTCTAATACCTAGAGATTAAGAATAACTATATAGTAGAAGAATATTAAGTATTAAAGGAATATTTACTACTATATCCTTTTAAACTATAATAAATAACTATAATAAATATCTACTATAGGATTTATTTATCCTTAATTTAAGTAAAACCTACTATATTATAACTATTATCTACCTACTTAAGAAGATAATATCTAGGCTAGTAATTTAAAGATATAGGTAAAAGGATATAAATCTATTAATCTATTATTAAAGAATTAATCTAAGGTAAATAAACTAGCTTTATATAATATAGCTATATACCTAGATATCTACTATAACCTAGTCTTATTCTAATTACTTTAGTAGAGAGGAATATAGTAGAATACCTAATTAGAATCTATAACTTTAAATAAACTAGATAAGTAGATAGTTAGAAATCTTACTAAGATTTATAGCTAATAAGTACTTAAGTTTTATCTATTATAAGAAGTAATATATTATACCTATAAATCTAGGTTAATTAGAGTAACTATACTCTTATAGTATAAAAGACTAAGCTATCTAAGACTAGTAGTAATTAAATACTTTATTTAGTAAACTTAAGAGGTATATATAAAAGGAGTAACTACTATTAAATATAACTCCTATAGTAAAGCTAAGATAAAATATTAAATTAGCTATATACTATAAGTTAGCTATAAAGGACTAAAAGAAAGAATCTCTATTAATTTCTACTTATATAAAGTATAGAGCTTTAATAAAGAAAAGAGCTAGATACTAGTTATAAGAGAGATCTCTAAACTATAGTAAGACCTCTACTTTATAGATAACTAGTTAGTAAAGTTAATTATTAAGATACTAGAAAATTTTATTCTCTTCTTAAAAAATTAATATAATATCTTAGTTAAGGTAATTAAAGCTAATAATAAAATTACTATAGTAAAACTAGAAGTCTAATATTAGTTAAGCTTATAAAGAATTACTATTAAACTTTTAACTCTAGATACTTAAGCTTAAAATAGAGGGGCTAAGTATACTAAAGGTATTAATATAAAGAAATTATATATAATATAGCTTAATACTAATCTATCTTAGGAATTCTAGCTAGAAATTACTAGAACTAGAATATACCTCTATAACTAAATACTATATAAGATTTTCTTTATAGGAGTAGCTTATAATTAAGGAATTATAGTATTACTAAAAAGCCTAATCTAGCGTATTTAAAAGCCTATAGATATAAAGCTTTTATAATAACTAATAATACCTACTATAGTAAATTAAGACTTTAATAACTAGACTTAAAGGTCTAGATTAAATACTTTATTAGATACTAGTTATTAAATATCTACTAGATATAGGTACTATCTATAGCTAAGGTAATAAGTACTTAAGATATTATCTTTAATAAGTATATAATCTTTAATAGTAAAATAGAGAACCTAATATATAACCTTATATATTAAATACTAGAAGAAATTACTACTTATATAAAAACTATTAAGCTTCTAATACTAGTTTATTATTTAGAAATAGAGTCTTTCTATAAGAATAATACTAATCTAAATATATTAACTAATAAAGTAGATCTATTTAGCTACTATTAAAGAAGAAAGATTAGAGAATATTACTTAACTCTACTACTATCTCTACTACTAGTAGTACTTCTAGCTTACTTAATAACTTAAAGGTTAGTACTCTATAAGTTATCTAAAATTAGCTTAAATAGAGAATAGTTAACTACTATAATAAAAACCTATAATAACTAAGGATTATCGAAAACTATTCTATAGGTAGTAGCCTTTATAGTAGGTACTTAGGTAGGAAATATTAGGTAATATAGAGGAGAGTTAATAGATAAAGTAAAGATTAAAAGAATACTTACTAGAAGCTTAAAGCTCTATTATAGTTAACTTCTACTTCTACTAATATACTAAATAAACCTAGATAATTATCTAATAGGTAAGCTATTTAAAGAAGCTAAATATACTTATATAATAAACTACTAGAAGATAGGATTATAGACTAAAGTACTAGTTAATCTAATTAAATAAATAGGTTAATAGATACTTAATTATATATAGGTTTATACCTATAAATTAGATAAATACTACTAGTTTATTAAATATACAGCTAGACTAGTAGTATATAGAGATTAGTAAAGAAATATTATATTATAAGATTCCTATACTATAATACTAGCTAGCTACTCCTTCTAGATACTTATAGTAATTATAGCTAAATATAATCTTAAACTAAAATAGTATAATATAATAAACGCCTTTATCTATACTATAATAGATATAGAGATCTATATAAAGATACTAAAGGGATATTAAATATAGAGAATAATCCTTTAGGTCTAAAAAGCTCTATATAAACTATATATTTTATTTCTACTATAGTAGAAAGAGTTTACTTTAATACTAAAGTCTCTTAGTTTTTAAATAGTACTCTATAAACTATTTTATATAGTAAAAGATAGTATTATTATCTTCTTCTATATAGATAATATTATTATAGCCTATAATAAGAAGAAGACTAAAGAAGTAGAAAAAGTAACTAATCTCTTAAGAGAGAAGTATACTATTACTAAAGGAGTAGATTTCTAATAGTTCTTTAGTATAGAGATATTCTAGAAAAGAGAGTAATATCTTATCTAGCTTCTATAAACTATATATATTAATAAAATATATTAGCTTATTAATAAATAAGATATCTACTATAATATTCTAATTATTACTTCTAAACTTTAACTTTATACTAGTTTAGTAATACTATCTAAGATTAATAAGTACTAGTATAAAATTAGCTTACTCCTATTTACTATAGTAACTACTAAACTAGATATAGTATTTATAATATTATAATTAGCTCGATTCTTTATAAACCTAAATACTATATACTAAGAAGCTATTAACTAAGTACTTATATATCTATTAAGTATAAGATAGAAAGTACTCTAATTAAGAGAAGGTAATTTACTCTAAATAGCTAGTAATACCTCCTTTACTAATAATACTCTAGATAGAAAGAGCTTCTAAAAATATATAATTAAACTATTTAATAGTCCTATTATATAGAAAGCTAATAAATAAGATACTATTACTACTTTAATAATTAAAGCTAAATTACTATCTCTATCTTAAATAACTAAAGAAACTATCTTTATATTATAATTACTAGATAAGCTAAAGGTTAAACTTCTAATAAGCTATATTACTATCTAGTATAATAATACTTAAATATTCTAGCTTATTACTAAAGAACTAGCTAAACTCTAAATTAAACTAAAGTACGTTAATATTTATAACTATTAGTAAAGATAAGAGGTATTAGATAGTTAAATTAAAGTAGTATATACTCTATTAATAGAGATAACTACTAATAAGTTTACTAAAATACTCCTAAGAAATAAGTAGAAGAGTTTCTTAATCTAACTTAGACTAGTAGAAGTATAGGAATACTAGATTATATATAAAGTACCTTTTAATAAAATTTAAGCCTACTTAAATAATCTTATACTTATCTAATAATTTCTAGTTTACTAAAGAGTTATTAAGTTAAAAAGGTATATTAGATTAGTATATAAAATTTAAAATAGTAATTATAATAGTAATTAAGATAGGTATATATATATATATACTACTAGCGCTACTAGCTAAGCGAGTTAAACTATACTCTATTATACTAGCTTAACTATAGGTATTTCTTTAATAGGAGAGCTATAATTAAATAATATACTAGCTTAATAAAGGAGAATTCTAGAGTATAAGAATAATTAAAGAACTTTCTAAAGTATATTAAGAGTAGTAGAAAGAGTAGATAATAGATAAGATAATTAAATAATTTAATTAATCTTATTAATTATATTAATCTTTCTAAGTAACCTTTAAATTTAATAATAATAATATATAAAATTAGTTATCTAATAAGTTATATTAGTACTAGATCTATCTTTAACTTTTATTCCTAGAAAGATATTTATAGAAAGTAAGACTATATTATACTATCTATTCTAGGTTTAGATAATTAAGCTTAACTATCTAGAAGTAAGCTATTCCTAGTAGTTTACTACCCTACTAAAATTAATTAATTATATTTAATTTATAATATTTCTATAATAATATACTTAATATTAACTCTAAAGAGTATACTATATAATTAGCTATTAAAGATCCTAAAAATAGTATTTTTATAAGCTAATATACTATCTATAAGGTCTAAGGTATCTTATATAGTATACTATAAAGTAGACTAGCTAGCTAATAATAATATTAAATAGCTTATTAGTACTAGTAGTAATTAAGCCTAGATTAAGAGAAGTACTTAATAGAGTAGATTATTAATAAGAACTTATATAGCTAACTTCTATCCTATTCTTATATATAAGAAATAGTAACTTAAATTCTCTATATAAATAGAGACTATAAGCCTCTTAGCTAGTACTAAATCTTTTACTTTATAATATACTAGCTATATATTTTATTTATAATTAACTAATTAATTAAGACTACCTATATTAAAATAACTACTCTAGAGATACTATACCTATTCTTCTAGTATTTTAAGTAGCTCTTACTTTAATATAATATACTTCTATTAGGTATCTAGAATATAGATAAGACTAAAGTAGTCTTAAGTATATATACTAACTCTTAAGTATTTAGTAGCTTAAAAAAGAAGAAGACTTATATTAAAACTTTAAATAATTATAGATAAGTTTTAATTATAGAGACTATCTTAGCTAGTAGAAAGAAGATCTAGTTCCTAGTTATCTTTAAGAGAAACTATTTTTAAATAACCTAATTCCTATACTAATCTATATTAGACTAAATATATACTATATCTAAAAAAAGATAAATCTTAAATAATATTAGATTAAAGTAATTAGAGTAGATCTTTATCTTAGAGACTAATCCTAGAACTAGAAAGTACTAGCTCTTACTATTAGATAGATATAGATTTTATATTACTATTAAGTTTATATAGCTTTATAGGCTATATAAGATTATCCTCTTCTACTACTCTACCTACTCTACCTCTATTCTCTATTATTAAGACTAAGTATTACTATTAGATTAGAAACCTATTAGCTCTAGATAATATAGCTTTAATTAAGAAAATAAGATTTATTATATACTATAATATTATAAGAGAAGAAGGTTTAATAGAATAAGTTATATAGGCTAGATAAAAAGCTACTAAACTCTACCTATTTAATCTAAAGAAGATATTCTAGTTATCTTAAGTATATTAGCTACTTAGCTAGCTAACTACTTTTCTATTAACTTAGTTACTACTTAGTTTAGTCTTCTAGATATCTTAAAGATCTTAAGATTTATACTATACTTAATAATATCTTTAATAGTTAGAATCTCTATTATAGAGTATATACTAAGTACTTAATAAAGTAAAAAAGGTTATATCTAAAGCTAATATAAGAGTAGCTTATCTATAAGCTTAAAACTAATCTCTATAAGCTTAAGTAAATAACTTTAAGAGTAAATATATAAGAAAATAGGTTAAAGTTAATCTAAATAAGTACTTTAGTAATATAGTTAAGATTAAGGCTACTCTTAACTAGGTAGCTCTTTAAGATATAGAAAACTCTATAAAGTAGGCTATAAAAAAAGCTAATAAGACTATATCTACTATAGCTATATATAGCTTAAGCTATACTTAGTCTTAAGTAAATATAAACTAGTATTATAGAAATATTATATATTAAATATAATTAATCGATTTTAGTAGGATAGTTAACTACTAGGAGTAGTCTACTTCTAGTATATCTTACTACCTAATACTTAGCTCTACCTAATACCTATTTTTTCCTCTTAGCCTCCTCTCTTCTATCTTAATAACTACTTCTTCTATTAACTCTAAATTTTAGTATATATTATAAATAGCTATTAGAAACTACTTTATTTAACTTTTTTAAAAAAAGTTTAATATTAGTAGAAATATTAAACTTTAAAATATTTTAGTATTTTTTTCTTATTTATAAATAACTATATAATAAAGCTTAATTAGAAGCTATAAATCTTAATATAGATTATCTATATATATAGTTAAAAGTTATAAATATTAGTTATAATTAATACTAAATACTTAATTAGTTATTTAAAGCTAGACTTTCTATATAAAGCTCTATAAAAATATCTTTAATATAATAGTTATTTTATATAATAATAAAACCTTTTTAAATTTATATATATATATTATTACTAATATAAGTTATATTAAAGTCTACTTTCTTAATATTTAGTAAAATAAGTATATTATTATTATAAAGTAGTAATTTTCTATATAATTAGTAAAATCTTAAAATAAATTATATATTTTATAGCTATATAGTTTATTTTATCTATATTAGTACTATAATTATATATATAAATAGTTAAATTTATAAATTTAAAAGTAATACTATAATATATATATTCTTTTAAATAATTTACTAGAAATTTAATTAAAATAATAGGATTATATATAGTAATGTATTTTACTACTAAGCGAGCGATACTACCGAGCGAGTAGCTCTAAAACCTATATAAAATCCTATTTAGTAAGTAGCTCTATCTCTAGAACTACTAATTAGAACTAGCTATAAATTTTATAATAGAGCTATACCTAAGTAAATAAACTAAATCTAGAATATCTAAGCTTTAGCTTATATAATTAGGAAGCTATTTAGAAAAGGCTATTTTTTAGCTCCTATACTTTAGTATCTCTATAAATACTAATTATAGAATTTAGATATTTTAAATAGTATATACTAGTATATACAGAAATCTACTATAAAATTTATAGCTAGTTCTAATTAGTAGTTCTAGAGATAGAGCTACTTACTAAGTAGGATTTTATATAGATTTTAGAGCTACTCGCTTAGTAGTATCGCTTACTTAGTAGTAAAATATATTATTTAAAGTTTTATAATATATATAATTATAGTACTAATATAGATAAAATAAACTATATAGCTATAAAATATATAATTTTTTTAAGATTTTACTAATTATATAGAAAATTACTACTTTATAATAATAATATACTTATTTTACTAAATATTAAGAAAGTAGACTTTAATATAACTTATATTAGTAATAATATATATATATAAATTTAAAAAGGTTTTATTATTATATAAAATAACTATTATATTAAAGATATTTTTATAGAGCTTTATATAGAAAGTTTAGCTTTAAATAACTAATTAAGTATTTAGTATTAATTATAACTAATATTTATAACTTTTAACTATATATATAGATAATCTATATTAAGATTTATAGCTTCTAATTAAGCTTTATTATATAGTTATTTATAAATAAGAAAAAAATACTAAAATATTTTAAAGTTTTATATTTCTACTAATATTAAACCTTTTTTTAAAAAAATTAAATAACGTAATTTCTAATAGCTATTTATAATATATACTAAAATTTAGAGTTAATAGAAGAAGTAGTTATTAAGATAGAGGGGGGGTAGAGGGGTGGGGCTAAGGGGAAAAAACGGGCGTTAGGTGGGGCTGGGCGTCAGGTGGTGAGATACACTAGGTGGCCGAGCTTAAGAAGGCTGGGATGATGTTGCGTTTCGCGATGTCCTCGTAGGCATCGTGCTCCGGCCTCGTCGTCTAAGGGTAGTCCGTGATAGACCGCGGCCCCTCTTCTGGACTGAATGATCGCTGCGTTTATTTCGTTGAGAAGCTTTCACTGAAGATCTACTGGTTACCTCATCGACCTGACCGAGGTTGAGGTCCTAGAGCGGAAAGAACGCGGCGAGCTTACCTGCACTTTGGGGCTATCAAAGAAGAATAAGAATAAGAAGAAGACATCGCCTAAGGGTCAACCCTATTGGTTCCACCAAGAGTATGTCACAGGCCTACATGACTGCGAATTCCGAGTTTTTATCGCTACACAGCCAGATGCAAGTGGCATTCGCGGCCGAAAAGGCTATATCGTCAAAGTGGCTAAAACCGCATGGATCTGGGACACGAAAAGCCTTGCCTCGAAAGCTGCCGAGGAGGAAGATTTTGAGCCCAGAGAGTACGGCGATCTTTCACTCTCTATTGTGGAACACTTTGCACTCTATCTGTTTGAGAGGCTGCGCAGTCGACCTGACAGCTCATTATACTATGAGAGTCTCGAAGTCGCAGTTCGCTTAGATGTGGGCATTGGCATAGATGCTGGCGGAGAGAGGCGAGTATTTTGCAACGAAATCACACGATGGCCCGGTGCTCATTACTTTTCTCACACTATATGTCCAGACCCTAAGACGCAATTATGTAGGGCATTTGCAACGTCGTTTTGTCAATATATAGAGCACAGCATGCCAGAGACCTTTTGATTGGAGTTCTCATGTACAATAACACGTAACAAGGGCTTTCTGAGTGTGTATCTGCACGCTCCGCTAAAATGCGATCTCAACCCTCAACTAAGCACTCGACTTCGGCATCACCAACACGATCATGGGCGACGGTAGCGACGGTTGAAGCACAACAGAACCAAACGTAGACCTCACAAGAACAGTAAATACTAACAATCCGGATAGAGAACGGAACCGGCTTCGAATCAGAACGCAGCGAAAATCAAACACCGACAGCGACGACACAGCTTTCACAAGATACATACTCACAGACTCGGCCAACACCCACATTTGACGCGCCTTCCTGAACTCCAGCACAATAGAAGAAGTACAAGTGGCTTGCGTGGAGCCATCCTACGTTGAGATGGTTGGGTGCGCCGCTCGCTTGCCCGCACCCTACGCCAGCCGGAAGGAAGCAAAAGAACATTTTCGATATTACAACTTGCCCACTATCCCTTCATATAAATAGGAGATGGAAAATTCGACTGAGAAACAGCTCGTCCGTAAGAAAGAAATGCGCACTAGAGTGGTAGTAATTACCCAAACGTTAAAAGAAGGAGCTCTGAGACTGTTTCGATAACTTCACTCACAGCGTCCATTCGGGTTTGTAGCTGGCACTCCATTTGGAAAACACTTCTTGCAGATATCCGAATAGATACCGCAGACAGCTACTGCATCCCCTCTTGATATGTGATGTCGTTCCGGGAGGTAGGTCTTCCCATTTGCCAGTGCACGTTCCTCAGCTGCGAATGGAACTGACTTTTTGGTCAGAGTTGCTTGGCCGGCTTTCGCAAAACCCGTACTAGGATAATGCATGACGCTGTCATAGTCGTAGGCTCCATATGTGCGCGATGCGGAAGTTTGAGGGTTCCAGACCTCGAAATTCGACATGGTGTAGTAGCAACATGGGGATTTCGGATACTTGCAACAGTCAGTGTTGCATGGTTTCCTTGGATCAAGAGGATCCTGTCCTTGGACAGCGCTACAATCGAAGTTGAGATACTTGTTCCGGTCCGGTCGCATGTGCTCGTGTACCAAGCCGAGCTGGTGCCCGAATTCATGACGATATGCTCTATCCAGATACTCCCAAGTTGGATCAAAGTTTATCTGCTTCCAATCATTCGCGCTACCCCTAGACCATCCGACATTGCTGTGGCAGCCATCCCTTGGGATACTGGTGATAGTCACGATGTCACGCTCCAATTGGTTTTTGGTAGGCTGCGGCTCAAATGCCAGATAGGGAGCCCAAGATTTCCACTCCGCAATTGCAGCCTGGACGCCTTGCTGGTGGATGTCTCTTGCCGCCGTTGAGCTATACCGATAAGGGATAATTCCATTCTTCCAGCCAAGGCTCGGAAGCCTTCCAAAGCTCCGTTTATCCCAGTCAGTGGTGAAGGTAAAGTTGAGGTCGATGTAGAATTCATCTGTCGGCTCTTGTTCCGTTTTCATGCTCAACAGTAGGTCCTCTGGGCCCCACACCATATCGCCATACTGCACTGTTTGGCCAACCGAGTTGACCCAATATGACAGTCCAGAAACTACTCCAATATTCGGATCGAGGATATTTACTGCAAAGAGGGGGTTCGTGATGTTCAGAACTGAAAGGAGATCGATCTCCAAGATGTCGGAGATCTCATCGATAATGTCATCGATTTGCGGAATAGGTGTGCAGAGGGTGGTAAACGCCCAGTAAAAGAACACAACAAGGTAAGTGAACATTTTGCAACTAAGTAGCAGATTTAAAAGCGAAAATGATTCAAATTTTAACAATTGTTGACGGGCAAACATCTTGCACTAACCTCAAGCTGATTTAAGATTTTCACTCCTCGCTCACGTCGCAAGAACCATACGATTATCGAAAGATAAAACCCCAAATAACGCTTGTGCTCGTGGCCTGATGGAGTGATGCGAAGACCCAGAGAGTAAGGATGTGGCTGGACAATTGTTTTGCAGTCCAATGAATCGAAGTCGGGTTTCGCATTCAATAGCTATCATCTGATGTGATAATGAACAGCAGGATGCAGGTCTCATGATTTCTTGAGATTATTCGAATACGACGCAAACTGGGCTGTTGTGGTGGCCACTTCGGTTCTTTCATGCAAAGTTGAACCAAGCTGAAAAATTTCTTTTCTCTTCCTGCGACTCAAACCAATGGGAAAGGCAGTGCTGCAGCAACAGTCTAAGGATCTCTCCACATCATGTGTTATACATCACACGAATTTTTCTTCTTGACATCGCCCGTACCTCCACCTTTTTCTACGCATCGAGTGTTCAGAAGAAATGCTGTCGGAATCATTATAATTGACCATTAGGAACAATTGGACTAACAGGTGACCATGTGCTTGCTCGCTCAGCCTAGTTCAGTCGTGCACGAAATTGTCGCTCCTCGTCTAGTTTTTCCCCTTTCTCTTAGCCTCCTTCAGCTTAATTGGCTTCGAGACTTGAGGCGCTTTCTGGAGTAAAACCTAGATTGCATGCCGCAACCACGTGTCCAAACTTCGATTGACTTGAATCTGGTGGTAGTAGTCAATATTAGTGTGTTTCTTCTGTGGCCTGACCAAGTTAATCAACTGGCCCATTCAAAAAGCAGGGTGATGTAAATGAAAAAGTGATAAATTCCGTCGAATTAACTGCAATCAAACACCTTTTGTTGACTACGCAAACAAATGAACTATCCAACTTCAGAATTTTCAATTCAGGTACGCATTCAGGGTGCTGTAATTAAAATCCGTGGGATGCTAATCTTATACGTATTTACAGAGACCAAAGCACGGGCGGGCTCCCCAATCAAATACCCTGGCCCCATCGAATTCTGCAAGAGATGTATTTCTTACGTCTCGATCGACTTGGAAACAAGTTTTCCAGACATTCTTAGCTTTTACGGTTTTTACGTGCCTGCTCGTGGTCACCCTGACCACTCCCCGGTTGACGGAGTGCGGTAATTATAATGCCATCCAGCGTACAGTATACACGACAATCGTCACTTTGATTGCCACTATTATTACTGCAGCTGTGGTTGATGGCATACGAAGCTTGCACTTGTACCGTGTGGACGACCAGTTGGTACAATATCGGCGAAGCTTGGTATGTCATCAGAAGCGACTCGATCAGAGATGGCAGACCATCCTTGGGGTTGGTACCCTTTCCACCAAGATTCGCAATCTCTCAGTTGAGGCTGTTCTGCTTCTGGGAGCACTGATCACCACCTGTATCACATCGGGATTCACTGCAACGTCAACGACGAGGGTTGAACCATACATGCCTAAAATACCTTCTTCGGACCCATACATTTTCGCGCGGCCATGGGATAACGGAACACAGCCGAACTGGGGCCTCATGTACTGGAATCTTGATAATGGCAGTTTATATGCCGCCTGGGTATTTCATGGAGGGTCTCCACAGCATAGAGCCTTCAAACTCATGGACGGAATTAACATCAACGACCCAACTTTATATGCATACTCAGACGGCGGTGTTGCAATCCAGTCATCCGCCATCGGCGCACCAGTCACGATCTACAATCCAGAGCATACCGGCTATGGACTTGGAGAGATTATGAGCCGATATGAATGGAACGTCAATGCCGTTTCAGTATGCGTTCCCGTGATGGTCAGAAATCCTGCCAAATGCCATCCTGGAGGAAAGCTCTCGTGGCCAAGTAATGGGAAAACTATGAAGCTTACAGCAAACGACGGAAGTTGCCCGCGAACAGTAAATGCAACCAAATCCCCAGAAGAATTCATCGCCATCATCTCACGCATCTGCAATCAAGGCAACGTTGGGCAATCGAAGCTTATGTTTGGAGCTTCGAATGGCAACTACGCCCAGTGGCTGGCGGCATCAGTTGGCGAAGATATCGGTCCTTCCTACCGTGGACAAACATACTCCGTCGAGTGTGACATAGATGCCCGAGACGTATTCCAGTATCGCAATGTCACGCTTCAAGCCTCTCGTAGAGCCACAGATAAGCATGATACTCAAAATTTTGCTTTCACTAGGGTCCTCTCAGCAGGTGGACCTTGCACTCTTCCGGGAAATCCGCCAGTCGCAGAAGCTCTAGCTGCAACAGTTGCCATGGGTCCCTATTTCCCAGTATACGAGATCACAGTAACAGGATGGTTTCAATCCCTTGCCAATGTGATTTCAAGTACAGGAGACTACGGACGTCCGGCTAATGATTCTATCCGTCGCGCACCATTCGCTTTCAATGATTCTACAAATGCTCTGGAAGATGTTTTGGGGCTTGTCGGAGCGCTGGCGGGATCAAGATCTGTTCTGAACATGTCTCTGATCGAGGGTAATGGGTCGGCAGAAGTAGTGTTCACGCGCGTTGGCTCGGGGAAAACATTTACTTTGGTGTACGCAATGTTACCGTTACTGTTAGGGTTTATCATGGCTACCATGTTGATAAGAACGGCGAAGAAGACTGACGGGTATAAGTCCACGAGCATACAGGATTTAGTGAGGCTGGGAATGGATGGCTGAAGCTCTGTTTCAAAAAGCCGGGTTGGGAACAGAAAGTATTACAAGATGAGCGCACGGCGGTGCGAAGGTTGATGATTGATGTGAGGGTGCTTGGTGAGAGTTGGTATAACATGGAGCCAAGAGAAGGCTAGTGTAGATGAGTACTAGTAGGACTATCGGGCAATAGGAAAAGTACCATTTCTGGCCCTCAAAAGATACAAAATGTTGCCATCGGCTGCTTCATTTCTAGGCTATGACGGCGGCCACCATCAAGGCGTCATGCTTGCATCGGCGATGAAAGTACAATTGTCACGAGAGGCAACGAGCAGGGACGTCAGAGCTTGCTTCAGAAGCTTGATTGATGTGCTACGTACAATTATCAGGTATAATACAAGACGTTGCGTGAAGAAGAGAAATCAGATGAAGCTTGGGACGAGATATATATCGGGGGTGTGGCTCGTGCGCTTAGCATGGGCCTCGTGCTCCGGAGGCTCCCCGAGGGCTCCCCACACTAGATAGTATTCAGCAAGAGAATACCATGTTTATTTCAAGTATTGCCTACCAATTCTTCAGCCTTTTGCTTAAGCTTCTGGTCGTCATTCGCGATAGTGTCCACTTGAACTATATCTGCATTATCTATCGCCAGGAGGGCGACTTGCGGCTAGGCTTTTTCTACGTCGAAAGTTCTAGCGTAGAGCTATTAAAGGGATGGGGTATGGGTGGATTTAGCCATTTGGAGGTTAATGTATACCGCAAGGAGGCAATTCTTTGTTTGGTAATCACCCTCTCAGCCGTAGAATATAATCCTAAGGTTACGACGATAGGGTTGGATTGAGCTTTAAAGATATAGTTGATGAGGCTAGCAATTATAGAACTATTTGGTGACGTAAATTATCGAGTAAATATTGTTTTCTGCAGAGCGTTCCTGATCGCGGATAGTAGTCTAAGGAATAGTGGCTGATTGGGAATCTACACGTAAAGTGCATACGTAGTTAAGTAAAAAAACTAGGCGTATGCAGGGAGGGATAGAGGCCGTGTAATGGCAGTAAATAGGTAGGCAAGAATTGCGAAAGGATGCTAGACACGGTTCCGCTTGTCGGACTACGCTAGGTGATTATCCAAATAGAATAGAAGAAAGGGAGTGATGGACTATAAATGTGTCGCTAAGTCGATAAAGTGCATAGCTGCTGAGGCGTTGGTGCCCGACGAGAAATTCATATGAAAGAACTACAAGTAGGCTGTACCCCACCATCGAATGTTTCCGGCAGTCTGGGCAGCGATAAAATTATCAGATAAATTATCGAAATCTTTTCTTATCGCCGATACCGATAATTATCCAATACGCCACAATAATCGCTTAGCACACCAGCTAAAAGTTCCTCTTTACTACCTCATACAACATAGACTCCGAAATTGCGAGTGATATTATTACTATTGATAACTTATTTCATACTACTCCTTCTAAATCTTCTCTAATATCTTCTCGAAAATCACGCGAATCACCTATCCATGAACACGTACGGCCCGCACGACTGGATGAGCTAGAACGAGACAAGAAGAGCAATCATATCTACTACTGCCGTTACTGTTCAGAATATAGCGCATCTTCAACTACTAGTGTCACAAAAATGGAGCTCAGAGCAAATGGCTGAGCGCTAAAAGCTCGGAGCAAATGCTCCTTGCCGAACGCTCCGAGCATCCCGAGAACTATTGATTGGATACAAAGATAGTATGAATATGGAGCAGGAAGAAGTAGTCTCTAGCGCTCCTTTAGTATATAGTTTAGCTCTCTCTTAGAGAGAAACAATAATGACTTATCTCCTAGTTAACGTGGTTCATAAGCGAGTGGCCACCCCAACACCAGCGCAGCGCATACGCAGCGACGCAGTACAACACTACAACAAATTACTATACTGTACGCAATAGTATAGTATTATTCAGAAGTATCGCTATCATCTACATCTTCTATTTCTACCTTATAGGTGCGGGAGTTGTGTCCAATCTCGTTACAACGCCCGCAGCGCCTCTCTGCGCGCACCCTCTTTACAGGCGTCTCGCCGTCCTTATGACTACTACCCTCCTTTTTAGTAATTAAGTTAGATATCTTACTAACTATAAGAGTCTCTTCTACGTATATAAATTATCTCTAATAGCTCTTATACTTTATTAATGCGTTAATTACATCTTATAGGTAGCCTATTTCCTCCTATATTAATACTATATTATAAGCTATCTACTAAGTACTTTTACTTAATTACTTAAACTACTTATCTAATAAACTTACTAGAGACCCCTAATAGTTTTATAGTTTTAAATTAGTATAGATTATACTTCTATCTTATAGGTATTATATAGTATTTATACCTCCTAGGTAATAGTACTTAGTATAGGTAGTATTAGTATATATAGCTATATATCTAGCTTTAATAATATAGTATCTAGGTTATATAGGACTAGCCTAGTACCTTAAAACTCTATATAAATATTCTCTTTTATAAATATCTTCTTATAAGCTACTTTAAAGGCTAGTAGGAAGGTTTCTTTACTAATATAGTAGATATAGCTATATACTAAGAGTAAGATCCTATTACTATATAGGTACTTTAATAGTAAGTAGAAGATAATATTAAGAGTTTATAGTAGGTATAATAAGTAAGATAGTATATAGAGAGTAATAATCTTATTCTTCTTATAGTATTTCTAGAATTCTATTAAGATATAACTCTTATAGCTATTAATAATAAGTAGCCTATATACTCTAGTATAAGAAGCCTTTATATAGGTATTAAAGTACTTAAGCTATACTAGTATAAGGTTATTATTAATCTATCTAGTAGAAGAGATAGTAATAACCTAGTTATTAAGTAGATTAGTAAACTAGGAGGAGATAAAGACTTTACCTATAAAGATAAGAAAGAATAGGATAATATACTCTATTATTCTAATATCTTATACTAGGATAATCTACTTATAATTACTAGGTTATAGTTTCTTCTATTTTCTAGGTTTCTCTAAACCTATAATAATAAGCTAAGAGAAGATCTTATCTATTAGAAAGCTAGACTTATTAAAATTCTATATATTCTTATTAGTAATACTATACTTTATCTTTATTAACTAAACTAGTATAAACTAGGGCTAGATAACTACTAGATCCTTATAGATAGCTTACTAATAATTATAT
>JAJTIZ010000194.1:0-59792 GCA_021365335.1 Phaeosphaeriaceae sp. PMI808 | reverse complement strand
TTTTAGTAATATATTACGTAAGCTAACTATTAATCTAATTTTTTTTATTTTTTTCCTCTAATTATAAAAAATTACTTAGATAAGAAACCTATATTATAAATTTAATTTATATAATCTTTACTACTTAAATTTTACCTAGTAGAAAATTTATACGTTTTTAATCGCTAATTAAAAAGTAGTACTACTTTAAAAAACTAAATAAAAAAATACCCCTACTTTAACTCTCTATAGAATAATATAGATTATATAATACTACTACTTTTTTATTAAAAAATTAAAATTTACCTTTTTCTCTAAAAACTAATATTTTATTTTATTTCTAGCTTATATTAGTTATAAAGATATAGTACTTTAAAAGAGGTTAAAAAATTAATTACTCCTTTTTCGTTGCACCCCTCTATACTATATAGGACTTATAGATTAATTGCACTACTACTAATTATATTAGACTTTTAAGTTACGCTACTACCTTAAGAGAGGCGTATTAGTAGTTGTAAGTATTTATAAGAGAGTAGCTCTACTAAGAGAGTAGCTCTACGCGTACTACTATTTTACTAGTTTACTTACGTGTATATAAATTAATTAATTTATCTAATTCTCTAGTATTATAATAAATTTAAAGTAGTTTAAGAACCTATCTTAAGTTCCTTATATTAGTATTTTTAGTATATATAAATTAATTAATTATTTAATTTTACTATTAGGTGAATAGATTTTATTATAGATAAAGTTAATTCGTCTAAGGTATTTTTAAGTATAAGTTTAATTCTAGGTTAGAACCTTTTATACTTCTTTTTATTCTTTTTGTATACGCGTAGAGAGAGTAGTTGCAATTACTTAATTTCGTAAAAGGTAGGTATAATCGTTTATAGTAGTTTATAGGAAGTAGCTATACGCGTTATATACTTATATTTACCTAATTAATTGAATAAACTTATATACTAAACTATATATATATCTTATAATTATTAATCCTTATATAAAGGTATACCCTATAGTAGAATCTATTATAAGGTATACCTTTAGCTTTTTAGGTATAGGTTATAAGTTTA
Organism: Phaeosphaeriaceae sp. PMI808; assembly: GCA_021365335.1. NCBI lineage: Eukaryota > Fungi > Ascomycota > Dothideomycetes > Pleosporales > Phaeosphaeriaceae > Phaeosphaeriaceae sp. PMI808. The sequence continues at coordinate 58,740 of JAJTIZ010000194.1, read as the reverse complement.
ATTCTTAGTTAGGGTATTATTTTTATACTTTTAGGGACTAGTAGGTTAGAGCTAGTAGTAGTAGGGACTTAAGAGTAGTTAAGAAGAGACTTCTAATTAATAAACTTCTATTTTAGGAGAAGCTTAGTAAGACTATCTACTAGTTAAGACTTTATATTAATATACGCGACTTTAAGAGTATTAGCTTAAACTACTTCGCGTAGCTAGTAATAATAAATATTAATATAGCGAAGAGTAGTTTTTAGTTTTAGGGCTTTAGCTATAAGGAGGTAAATTATCTAACTAGTTATTATAGAAGAGGATCTAGTTATTATCTAGGTAATGACTAAGATTATAAAATACTCTCTACTACTAGATATACTTAGTACCTATAGATAACGTAGTAATTAATTTAGCTTTAGTAGTTAATTTAGTAAATATAGCGTTAGAGAGTCGCTTTCTAGTTAATTGGGCCGCTAAAAAGGTAGAAGATATAGGCTTATAAGGATTTACGGGTAGCTTTATAATTAGCGTAAGAAGTATTAGTTACTCTAAAGAAGTCTAGTTTATCTTAATTAATAATTTAAATTATATAGTTGGTCTTAGAAGCTAAGTAGTATAGTGCGAGGTCTCTTTATAAAATAAGTATACTAGGTATTAGTATATAGCTACTAGATATATAGTAGAAGAATTTATAAGGATTCTATAAGTTTTAAATAAGCCTTAGTAATATAAGGCTTAGTAGCTCCTATAGTATAGCTAATAATCTAACTATTTAAGCGTACTAGTATATATTAGTATTATTCTTAACTTTAGTAGAGAGAAGTAGTTCTTCTAATAGTAGAGGAGTAATAGGAGCTTTTATCTATAGCTTAGGTAAAGGATATCTATAATAGATAGTTTTAATATAGTCCTTCTAGGATAGCTAAATATTACTATTATCCCTATCTCTATATATAGTAATACTATAAAGGTCTATAGATTATAGTCTTAAAGATTAGTAATCTTATAGTATTTATAGAGCTTATACTTAAACTCGTCTAGAGTAGTAGAGTAGCTAGTTTTTACTATAGTAATAATATTATCTATATAGAAGAAGATAATTAGATAATTATTTTTCTAGAGATAATTGCAGTTAAGGACTAGAGTAAGGCTAAAGGACTGAAGAGTTTACGTAAGATTCTTATACTAAAGAATAGGAGAGATCTTAAGACCGTATAGAGCTTACTATAGTTCCTAGATATAAAGTCTATTATTAAAGCCTTCTAGTTAATAAGTAAAGACTAGTTAAGAAAGGGATATATTTATAAACGCGTTAATAGTATTATATTATCTAATCTCTAGGTTGAAGTAGGTAGTAATTACTATAAGGGCGCGAAAAGATTCAGATAGTAAGAGTAGCCATATAAGTATCTTTAATAGTTATTTAAAGATTACCTCTAATATAGATACGCGCCTTATACTTAAGGAGATAACTATCTAAGTTAAACTTATACTTAAATACCTATATAAGAGGAAGGATCTCTAGAGTAGAGATATTAAGTTCCTAGATATAATATTTAATATAGGTTAACTTACATTAGATTATATTAAGCTCCTTAGAGTAGGTATTAATAAATCCTTATTTAAAGATATCTAGGAGTTTTTAGATATCTAACTAGAATCTTAGTTTAGTTAGAAGCTAAGATTAATAGAATCTAATCTTAGGAGCTAGAGAGGAGGTAGTAATAAAAGAAGCCTAATAAGTAGAGACTATATTAGCTAAGCGAGTACGCTTTAATCTATTAGTAATAATATTTAAGGATTAAATATACTAATTAGTTTAGTATTTACGCTTATATTTAGGTAGACCTTTAGATATTTAAGAGTTAATAGAGACTAGAGAGGGATAAGAGTTTACTAGACTACTAGATAGGTCCTAAGTAGTTACTAGTATTATAATAGAGTTGGCTAGACTACTAGATAGGTCCTAAGTAGTTACTAGTATTATAATAGAAAGTAAGGCTAGAGTATTTAACTCCTATTCTTCTTTAGATAAGGCTAATAAGAGAGTTTTATTATTATTAATATCGGCTAATAAGAGAGTTTTATTATTAGTAACGTCTTAGTACTTAATATAATTAATTATTTCTATAAGCTAATTACTAGATAGGAGTAGATCTTTATTAGATCTAAAGAATTAAGATTTATTAAAGGTAACGTCTCTAGTATATATAATTTTACCTTAATAACTACGAGATAAGGCTTTAGGTAGCTATATACAATATATATTATAGGAGTCTTACCTAATAAGATAACTAATAAGAGTATAAGGGCTAAGTTTATCTATTTACTTGATTTTCTTATAGAGCGCGTATACGCGGTAACTATATATACGTAGATAGACTAGAGAGGGTTACTTACTATAGGTAGCTTGAAATAGCGTCCTCTATTCAAGTAATTTAGTTAGAGTATAGTTAAGAAGGTAGCTAGAGTATTAATATACTTCTATAATAAGATATATTAGAAGATTAGTACTAGTAATTATTAATTAGCTTCGCTTAATAAGCGTTCTACTAGAGCGTTTAATATAACTAGCTTACTTAGGTATATTAGGAGCTCTTAGTTGGAGTTGAATTCCCTTAGATATAGTATATAACGCTAGAGAAGAGTTATTAAGTATAGAGTTATCTTGAAAACTATAGCTATATTCTCTATCTAGTAGAAGGAAGGTTAGAGAGATATTGAATTCGCGTTTAATAGCTCGATCTAGCCTAATAAAGGCTTTAAGAAGGGTTTCCTTAAATTAGTTAGGTATTATATAGATAAAGTTGAACTTAGTAACTAAGTTATATATATAAAAGATATAGCGATTACTACTTAGAGTAATTAAGTCTAGCTTAATTAGATTAATAGCTAATAATTTAAATAGTTTTAAGGTACTACGTTCTCTATCTAATCGTTAAGAGATAATCTTTATTACCTTATTAACTTAGTATAAGGAATATTCAATAGTTGATAGTAGATTAATTATAAGGCTATTAATACTAATTATATTACTTAAGAGATATTAAATTAGTTCTTAGCCTAGATAGCCTATAAGAATATATACTTAAAGGCTACTAAGTTAATAAGCTTTAAGAGGCTTATATAAGGTTTTATAACGTTTAGATATATAAGTAGTAAAGGGTTGAGATAGATTAGGTAACTTAAAATTAGCTTAAGTTGAAATAATCTAGTAACTACTACTTTAGCTAATATTAGTAAGAGTAGCTTACGTAGAGTTCTTATAAAGTTAATAGAGGATATTACGTCTAGAATTAAAGTAGATATTAGCTAAAGAGAGCCTAGAAAGTAAGATAAGGCTAGTAAAGAAGCTTAGAATAAAGGTAATATTTTTAAAAGTTATTCCCCTCCTTCTATTAGGTATATTAAGCTTAATCTTATATTTACCCTATACTTAGATATATATCTTTACTCCTCCTACGAGTATAACGTCTAAGTTAGTAGTAGGTTTTTACTATATAAACCTAGTAGTATTATTAATAATATAAAGATCTAATCCTAGATCTAAGATCTATTAGTAGAGAAGCTAGCTTTATTATATTTAAGTACTAAACGCGGAATAGTAAATAGTATATAACTAGTATAGCTAATTAGTATCTAATAGCTAATCTCCTAGGTCTATCTCTATATTACTTAATTAGCTTATATAAGAGTCTTAGCTTAGCTTTTTCTTTATTTAAGTTCTAATACTAGCTAAGATTTTAGTGCGTTAAGGTAAGTCCTCCTATATAGTAACTTTATTTACCTTTTTCTTATCTAGTTTAAAGTTCTTATTTCTAAGAATAGGGTAGATATAGAGGTATAATCTCTAGAAACTATTATATAAGTCTCTATCCCTATAAGGATAAGGATTCTTCTATATCTTTAAGAATAATCTTTTTTAATTATTTAGATTAGTATTAGTATTAGTATTATATAGAGACTAATCTCTATTTAGAGTAGTTATAAAAGCTAAGTTATTAACTTTAGTAGGTTTTTAGTATAAGAAGCTAGCTTAGAGGAAGTTAGAGATAAGTCCTTTAATAGTAACTTCGTCTAGAATTACTAGTACTTCTACTTAGATTAGATTAAGGATATTACTAATTATAGTAGAGCTAGCTATACTAGGATAAGTACTAAGTTGCGCCTTAGTATACCTTTATTTAGCTTTCTTAATACTAATAGCTAGGATAGAAGTATAGCCGCTATTAATCTAATTGAACGCAATTAATAGGTCTTTTTAAGGAAGAAAATCCTAAACGTTAGGGATTTAGTATAGTATAGCCTTATTAAAGGCTAGTAGAAAGTTATTATACTAGTCCTTAATACTAGAGCGTTTAGGTACGTATTTCCTTATCCTAAGATAGGCTATATATACTTCTATCTTCTTCTTAATTAGTAACTAGTTATATAGCTTATATAAGACTTTAACTTATATAGCTATAGTTAAGTAAGGTTTTAAGATAGGAAGAAGCCTAATATCTATTATTTTAGTAATATAAGCTTTAAGTTTACTTATCTTTTCTTAAATAGTATAAAACTCTTTACGCTTTTCTTTCTATACTATAATTAGTCTAGTATTATTATTAGTTAGTTTATTAGGAGGCTTAATAAGCTCCTTTAGGTTAGTAGATTCTAGATTAACGTAGTTCTAGATACCCTAGGTGCGTATATAACGCTTAAAGATATTAAACTAGTTATTAAAGTTATCCTTACTAGATAGGATAGGTTTTTTAGTAATAACCTTTAAGTAGGAAGGTATTATAGGTAGGTAGGTATAATATTATTTTATAAATAAGTACGGATTAGGCTGGGCTTATAACTATAAGTATATAGGAAAGTAAGAATATAAGAGATAATTATATTATATTATAAGGTATCTACGGTATAAGATATACTATAATAATTAAGTCTAGGTCCTAAGAGGGGCACCCTTATTAGGGATAACCCTTAGTAAGGGATATACTAGAGGAATAGCCCGAGCTCTTATAGGTTACCTAGGTTTACACTAAGTAATTATTCTTCTTATTTCGCTACCTATTTATTAAGTACTAGAGTAGTTATAGATAAATTATATAGTCTAGTTAATAAGATACTAGAGCGCTATAGGCTTAGTATAGTAATATAAGAACTTAATATTAGTATAGAACCCTTTTTAAGTCCTTAGAAATATACTATTAATTAATAGCTAGAACTAAAATAGAAATAGAACTAAAATTAAATATAGTAGCTAGTAATTTGATAATAAAGGGGTATTAATACTAGCACTTTAATAATATCTTTTTAACTAATATAAGTTTATATCGCTTATACGTCGCTATATAGGTATATTAACTAAAGTTAATCTATCCTTACTACGTTATATTAGCTTTAATAGTAATAAAGCTTTAACGCGTCTTTTATTAAGATACTATATCCTTAGGTAGGTACCTATACTTACTAAAGAAGTAGCTTAGCTAATTAACTAAGATTTTTCGTAGATCTTAGTAGCTCTATTTAAGTATCTTAAACCGCCTACTCGAGTCTTTCTATTAATTATACTAATATAGTCCTATATTAATCCTTAATCGCCTCTAGCCTATTCTTTATATAAAAATCGAATATACTAGCTTTAGAAGGCTATTTTAAAGTTTATAAATAAAAGTTTATAAGAGATATAGAAGTCTATATTAGATAAAAGTAATATAGAGGAGTAAGCTTTCTATCCTTTATATTTTAGTAATAAGTACCTAGTTTCGCTATAGTTACTAATAGGTTAATAATACCTAAGTAGGAAATCTATAGAGGGAAATAGATTACTACTTATAATATAAGTTTACCTTTATATTATTAAATCTTCTTATTTTAATTATATAACTACTAGCCTTCCTAAGTTATATATACTCTCTTCTTCTTATATTATATAGAGCTTCTAAGCTAATATCTATTATCTATTTCCTTCTTTACTCTCTTTAAAATACTACTTTCTTTCTAACTTTCTTAAGTTATTCCCTTTATTTAGTTAACCCTATTCCTTAAGTTATTAAGTAGATTATCTAGCTCTTCTAGGCGTATTATAATATAGCTAATACTACTTATTATCTTCCCTATATATTCCTTTAATTAGGTAAAGTTATAGCTAAGCTAAATAACTAATAAACGTATCCTCTCTATTATACCTTATTAAATTAGCTAGGGTCTATAAATAGTTATAAAAATATACTAAGCTAAGAGGGTAGGAATAGATCTACTCTATTATAAGGCGGACCTTCTATATACTTCTTATCCCTATTATCTTAAGAGCCCTTATATTCTAATAGTAGCTACGAAATATAACCTAATTGAATATAATTTAAGCTATCCTCTATAATACTAGCTATACTAATAGACTTTTTAGAATTACTAGGAACTTTTAGTATTAATAAAAATATACCTTATCCTAATATAGTATTAGGTCTTTAATAGTACGTTAAGAACTTATCTAAAGGTAGTAGAAGCGTTTAATTATATTTAGTAGAGAAGAAGATATTTAGAAAGTAAATAAGAGGAGTAATATAAAGTAATAGAGTAGATAAAGTAATAAAGGTAGATTAATACTCTTCTAAGGTATAAAGCCCTTATATTTTCTCTTATTACTTACTACCCTACTAATAATAGTATATATAAGGTAGATTTATACGCTTACTAGTTTAATATATAGCTCCTATAGCGCGTCTTCCCTTTATATATAATCTCTATACCTCCCTAATAAGCCTAGGATAATAAAGAAGGTATAGTACTATTACTAATATAATAAGACTATAGATAACTAAATTATTAGGTATTAGTAGTATCTCCTTTACTAACTTACGCTTTAATATCTTAGTTTTAGTATTATAAGGTTTAGGTATATAAGACTAAAGCTACCTCTATTCTTTAATAGCTAGCTAGGAGATATTATATAGAGTTTCTAATAGTAAAGTAACTAGCCGTCTATAGCTCTAGCTAGACGTATCCTAGTACTTATAACTTTAGAGCTATAGTAAATACTAGCCTTTATAAGCTATATAGGTACTTAGGACGCGTACCCTCCTAATTATATACCTATTAGCGTAGTTAGAGTTAAGGCTTAGACGTTCTATCTATATAAGGGCTCGTATTAGTAGATATTATAGGAGAGGCCAACTAGATTAATTAGTGTTACTATAGTATCTATCTACTCTATTTACCTCTTTATACCTTATTCTAGTAGTATAGGGGAGTAGCTAAGTATAAGTAAGTTACTTATATAGGGCTATCTTATATAATAGTATTATTTCTCTCTCTTAAGAGGATATCTTACGTATATAGCTTAGATTAGGTTACTAGAATAGTTTAAGATATTATTAGGCTCTCCTACTTTAATAAATATATATTAGTAACGTAGTTCCCTATAGAAGATACCTATAGCTATAAACTTTTTAACTATAGGAAGCTACTTTATATATTAGCCTAGGAAGAATAGGTATTCTAGCTACCTACTACTACTAAAGCTAATATATACTCCCTATATAATATAATACTAATACTATTTAGACTCTATCTATTATAATAATATAAGACTTTACCTTCTTATTCTAGGGTTTATATTAGATATAATAAGAGTAGTATATACTATTATAGCTACTTATTATACTACTAGCTTCTCCTATTTATCCTACTCTCTTAGAAAAGGATATAATATATCTATACTATAATATAATACTACGCTCTTAATATTACTAGGTATTTAATAGCCTCTATAAGGCTTAATACTAATAGAAAGTAGGTACTAGAAAGGGTTAAGATATAAGCTATAGTCTCCTTAATTGAATATTAAGTTCTATACTAGACTTTAATATAGAATACCTACTTCTCTTTAGATTTATCTCTTATTCTTTATATAGAATACTACTTAGTATTCTAGTCCTATATCTTAATATTAAGAAGTTTAAATTAAACTAAACTTAGAGAAAGGATAGCTACTTAGAGAGAATCTTAGCTTTTACCTTTAGTATTATCTAAATAGCCTTATTTACTACTATTTATACTATTATAGTAATATTACTTACTATAGGCTAATAAGTTTATTAGATAAATATAGCGCGCTTTAGTAAACTCTAACTCTATACTAGAGTTAATATAAGAGCTCTTATTTAGGATACTCGAGCTTAAACTTATAGAATAATTAGTTTACCTATATTATATACTACTTATTACTACTTTCTTAGGCTATACTACTTATATATATAGTCTTTATAGTTTTAACTATACTTAACTTTATATACTTAACGTAAGAACTAATCTACTAATATTTATATTCCTTCTTACCTAGTTTAGAAAATAAGATAATCCTCTTAGCTATAAGTTTTTCTTCTATCTTACTATTCTATTACTCCTATCTTTAGTTATATTATACTAGTAAGTATATTAATATAGGAGTATAGAAGGTAATAACTAGACCTACCTATACCTCCTAATCTTACTAGTTATTTTAAATATAATTATAGCTATATTATAGTTCTATAGAGTAATTATTATTTACTACTTATTACTTATAAGTTATAAGGTTATAAGTAAACTCTACTATAGTATTCTTTATATATATATTAGCTATTTATATTCTATTAATCTAACCTAAATAGGCTTATAGAGTATAGACTTAGCGTATATATAGATAGTTAACTAGTACTTAAATACTAATTTAAGCCTTACTATATTTCTCTCCTAGCTAGCTTAAAGTAAATCCTACTATCCTAGGTAATATATAGCTATTTTATTTAACTAGAGAATTTAATAAATATAAATATATATCCTTTAGCGTAGTACCTAGCTAGGTAGCTTAATCTATAATATAGGCTAGAAAAATACTATTAAGATAAGACTAGGAACTAATAAGAGGAGCTTTATTAAACGTAGTATATAATAGATAGTATTCTTATTAGACTAATCTCTATACCTAATAAAGAATAAAAATTTAACTAGTCTATATATAAGAGTTCCTTCTTTAGTTAATTATAGATCTCTAGATACTAAGTAAGGTAGACTAGTACTATAGGATATTTAGGTAGGTTAAGTAACTTATATATAATAGATTAGAGATAAGTATAAGAATAGACCTATTATAAAGTATAAATAAGGATAATACTATATCTAATCTTAAGGTACTAGGAAGAAAGGTAAGTTTCTCTTTACCTTTTTATATATTCCTTTAATACTAATTTAATAATATTTTAGTCTACTACTTATACTATACCCTTAGTATTCTTTATAATTATACTTAGTTATTAGATCTTATCTAACGTAGTATTATATCTAAGTATCTAGTAGCTTAGCCTATATTTATACCTAGATAACCTCTTATACTATATTATATAGACCTTTAGAAGCTATATTTATATCTTATACTCTAGAATAGCTTTAGGTAGCTAAGCTCCTTTCGTAATAGTACCGCCTTATATAGGATATTACTCCTAGAGTAGGAGTATTAGTTTAGATATATCGAGCTTATATAAATATACGCGTCTCTTATCTCTCTAGGATACTAGCTTATCTATCCGCGCTATATAAGGTAGATTCTAACCCTTTATCTATCTCCTAGATTATAACTAGCTAGCTATCTATAGTATATATTACGTTCTAAATTACTACTATTTTATAATAGTAGTACTTCTACTTCTAGAGGTTAGCTCGCTACTTAGAAAGGTTATATAAGAGTAGGAGCTATTTTAAGATATACGCTACTTAAGGAGTATTTAGCTATAGGTAGGATTACTACTTTAGAGGCTTAAAGGTATCTAACCTCTATAGTTATATTACGCCTATTAATTAACTATATTAGCCTAGCTAGTAATAGCTTAGTCCTAAGTATAAGTAAATATTTAGGTACTTTAAGTATATTAAATCTATACTAGGTCCCTAATAAGTATATTAGTAATATAGAAATAGAACCCCTAAACCTCCTAAGTTATAATGGCTATTACTTATCCTAAAGTAATCTACCTAATTAAATATAAATAGCGTCGCGACTTAGTAGATATTATATAATATAGTAACTTATACTACTATCTTCTATATACTAAAGCTATAATAAGGTCTCTAGTTAGAGAATATTAATAAGCCTTATCTAGAGATTATAGAGCTACGCCTTTATATACTACTAGAGGAAGGTATTAATTAGTAGAGATAGAATTAAAGAGAGCTAAGGGTATTATAGTAGAGTACCTATAAAGGATATTTCCCTATAACCTTAAGCTAGGGGTAGAATATAAAGTTAGTATAAGCCTTCTATTTTATTATTATATTATAATATTTTATTTCTCTCTTTATTATATTATAGTATTTACTACTTACTCCTAGAATATAGATAAATATAAATAGCTATTTAATTCTTCTCTAGATCTAAAGTTCTCTTCCTCTCTTTATAGGAATTCTTAAAGTAATATAGAAGTAGAGGAGAATAAACCTAGTATAGATATACTATAATCTCTATATTATACTATAGAATTCTCTTCTCTCTTCTAGGATCTAGTAGAATTAAAATAGCTATTTAATTCTTTTCTAGACCCCTAATTCTATTCTTCTCTTTCTAAGAATTTCCTAAGTAATATAGTAAGTAAAATCTACTCTCTAATTATTATATCTATAGGCTAATATAGGAGTAGGAGTATAGCCTATATAACTTTAATTTTAGTACCTATATAGAAATAAGTCTAGTAACTAAAGAAATACACGTATCTTACTTTACTAAAGCTACTATACTAAGCCTAGTTTTAGTAGAATAACTAGCTAATAATAAAGCTACTACTAGATAAGATACTTATTAAGATAACTCTCTTACCTTAAGTCCTAAGGCCTCTTTAAGCTTACTAGGGCGTATAGATTACTAATAGATACTAAGATATATCTTAAGTATAGACCTATAGGTAATATAAAAGGATCTACTAGTAGTAATTATACTTATATTACTTACCTATTTAGGGATAAGAGGGGCTTAGTAGAATTAGTATATATATTAGTTAAAGATATATCTAGAGCTTAGGTAATTTAAAATAAGGGAGATACCTATAAGGAGTATAGATCTAACTAAGGTTATAAAACTATAAACTATATTTCCTTTAATTAGATTATAATAAATAATAACTCTTTTATATAGAATAATAGCGTTTTATATAAGTAGCTTAGTATTAGTATAATAGGACTATAAGAGCTAAAAGCTAAAGTAGCTAATAATATAGGTATAAATCTAAACTATAAAGCTAATCCTAATAATACCTACTCTAAGATATACTTAAGTAAAGTTTAAAGGGAATCTAGACTATCTAGTAATAAGGCTAGTAATAATCCTACCTAATCTAGAAGGCTATAGGTAGAAGTAAAAGGTAATAAAGATAAAATAGTATAGACTCTAAGTAAAGATAAACTTAGTTTAAGAGGTAAGAATATAAGTATATTATAAGATACTTACTAATATTATAGGTAACCTAATATTAATTAATAAAGAAGAATTATTAGAATTATAATTATCTTAGTTAACCTCTTCTATAGCTAGTATTTATAATAGTAGTATAGACTATAGTAATAAAAGTAGTTAAGTTATAGTAAGCTCCTTAGGTAGGCTAGCCTAAAATAAGCTTAAGAGAAGTTATACTAATATATTAGAATAGGGTAGTCTAGAGTTTTAGGTATTAGAAGCTAAAAATCTAGAGTCTATATTAGTTAATACCTAGATATACTAGTATACTATAAAGACTATTATATTAGATTTAGAAGACTAAAAACCCTATCTTAAGTATATTTTTATAGTTTTTAAGGTATATTAGTTAGAATTTTATATAGAAGTAAGAGATAGTAAATTAATCTATTTACTAAGCGTAGTAGAGCTTATTAAACTCTAGAAGAAGGTTAAGTAAGAGTTAAAGAATATTTAAGGTAATTATAAAGAGTAGTATATAGTACTTAAGTTTAGGCGAGCTCTAAGTTAGATTAAGAAGAAAATAATAGTATATAATTATATTAAGGAGTACTCTAACTCTATAGATTAGAAGGATAAAGGTAAGAATAGGGATTTTAAAGATAAGAAACGCCCTTCTAAGATTTAGTACTAGAGATTATTAGTAAAGGCTTTTTACTAGATTATATATATTTTAGCTATAGAGGGGTAATAGTAAAAAAGAGTAATCGATTTTTTAACCTTTTTTAACGAACTATAACTTTACGAAAAAAAATAGCTAAAAATATAAGAGTTAGAGATTTTTAAAGAGAAAAACTATATTATTCTTTTTAAAATTTTAGATTCTAATTATTAAGTATATTTAGGGGTTATATTTCTTTCTAAAGCAAGAGTATTTTTTTTCTTCTACTTTAGAGAGCTATTACTTTTTATTTCGAGTATCTTTTTTACTATATTTTATATATATAATTTATCTATAGTATAACTATAATATACTAGACTTTTAGCTATATCGTACTACTAGTTTATATTATATAGAAACTTCTAGTTTTTACGCGTTTAGGAGTATAGTTATATATTTAACTAAGCTAATACTTAGTTTAATAACCCTTAGCTATCTTTACTACTATATATCGCCGAAGGAGAGATAATATATAGTTATCTATAGCTAACTAGGCTATAGCTAGCTACTCCTCCTTTATAGCCTCTTTAAAGAGCGTTATACTCCTTTCATTAACTCCTATTCCTAAGCTCTTTCTAGGGCGTTTATTTAGCCTATCTTTAAGTATACTCTATATATTTTTAATAGGATTTAGATCCGGGCTATAGGTAGGGTATAGATAAAGCTTAACTAAATTCCTTTTAAATTAATCCTTAATAGCTTTAGTTTTATAGATTTTATAGTTATCCTACTAAAACCTCTAGCCTAAATAGATAATTAGTATATATTCTAGATATATAACTAATATATATCTATATATATATATAGTTATATATATATACGAAAAAGGAATAAAAAAGAGGTAGGGTTATAACTATATTTTATATACTTTTTAACGAGTAAATTTAGTATCTCTTAGATATATCTTCTATATATAAAAGGTAAAGTATTTATAGGGTCTATTATAATAATTAATTTATATTATCTCTCTACCTAAATAGATCCCTAATCTAAGATAATTATATCTCTAGCTATAACTTAGTTAGTATTAAAGTAATAAATAATCTAATTAAATAGAAAGAAATATTATAAAAAATAGAATAAAATAGTATACTAGGAATTTTTTTAAACGTATTTCTATAAGGTATAGAAACTAATTACTCTTAAGCCTTAATATAGCCTATTTTTCTATTATATTCTTATCTAGCTCTATACTCTCTTTATATAGTACTTTTATATAAATATATAATCTTTTTTAGATTTAATCCTTTCTTTTCTACTATCTTTAATAGCTCTTTAGTATACTTAAGTTTTAATTTTTAGCTAGTTTAGCTAAAATAAAAGGTATTTTAATAGTTATATTAGTAGTAACTCCCTCCTCTTTTAAAAAGTATTATAACTTCCTTATACTAATATTAAGAATATTTTCTAGTATTAATATCTTATTTATATTCTTAGGGCTTTAAATTATATATCTATCTATACGTAAATAAGCTATATTACGTATAACGCGTAAACGTTTAGGAGAGAACGTATAGGGCTAATAGGCCTATACGTTACTCCTCCTATATATAGCCCTTCTCCCTTATCGTATATAGAATAATACTTGAATACTAATTATCCCTTCCTATTATTATATCTATTTCGTACTACTATCCCCTCCCTACTTACCGTACGTAAATACTATAGAGGAAGCCTCTCTTACCTACTTACTGCACGCGAATACTATAGAGGAAGTACTACTTACTATAGTGAATACTATAGAGGAAGCGAACCTATAATATTTTATAATATCTCTTTTTACTCTTTTAAAAACTCTAGTAGGTCTTTCTTTATATCTTTTTTTTTCTTCTACTTTTATAGCTCTTTTCTTCTTAATTTTATTAATAGTATTATAAATTATTTTAATATCTTTTTTTAAGATAGTAGCTATCTTATTAGGAGAGTTATTAGCTTTAAATAGAAGCTAGGCGTTTAATTCGAATTTCGAGAGATTTTATATTATTATAAGGATTTAGTAAAATTTTAAAAAGTTCTTAACTTATTAGCTATAGACTAGTATTTTAGTAATATATTACGTAATCTAACTATTAATCTATTTTTTTTTTATTTTTTCCTCTATTTCTAAAAAATTACTTATATAAATAAACTATACTATAAATTTACTTATATAATCTTTACTAAATAAACTAAGATTAGTTAAAAAATTAGACTTTTTTATACGTAAATTAAAAAGTTCTACTACTTTAAAAATAATCTAAAAAAATCTACCTAGTTCTATATTAGATTACGTAATATATTATAGCTTTTATATAAATATTATACCCTAAACTAAAAGAAGAGATCTTTAGCTATAAAACTAACTATCTCTTATATTTTTAGCTATTTTTTTCGTAAAGTTATAGTTTATTAAAAAAGTTTAAAAAATCGATTACTCTTTTTTACTATTACCCCTCTATATATATTATATTCTATCTATATTCTAAATATATCCTACTAATTCTCTTACTCTACTACTTACTTAGTATTAATTATTAGATTAAAAAATACTTATTACCTATATATAGTATCGAACCTAAACTAGGTTATAATACCTCTATATCTAGATAGAATTTACCTAATAATACTTTATTAATATATTTAGGGGCTATTATAACTATATAAGAGAAGGGGACTAAAAATAGGACCTAGTAGTAGGATATTATTATTATATCCTAGTATCCTCTTATTAGCTATAACTTACTAGGGTTTAACTTAACCTATTATATATAGCTATAAATATAGAAAGCCTAGTTATTAATTAGCTAATTAAAGTAATTAGATATTTAGGGGACTAAAAATAGTCCCCTTAGGATACTTATTAAAATATATCTAGTAATAGAAAGTAAGATTACTTGAATAGAGTTATAGTATTATAGTACTTACTAGTAATAGAGAAAGACTATAGAGAGTAGAAAAATACGTTAGAGTAATATTAACTATAATTAGTAGAGAGTATTATACTATAAGTAGCTCTTAAAATATATCTATAAGTTAATAGAAGACTCTATAGAAGATTATAGCTTATACTATTTTAGAAAGTACTCTTAGAATTAATATAAAGTTATCTAAAGTTCGCCTTAGCCCTAGCTAGAATAATCTATATACTTAGAAGTTATTACCTAAAAAGTAAAGAGTCTTTTTAGAGATATTTACTAAGAATTTAAGTTAGTATTCTATTAGTATATATAAAGCCTTATATAAAGGTATTAGGATCTTATTTAAGGCTATATATATATCTATAAATAATAATAGCTAATTAGATTATCTTACTCTTATAAGTTTAAGTTTAAGGTATTATATACGTAAGATCCTATTAATACGTAAAAGCTTTAATTAGATAATACTAGCTTTAGTATAAAAATTAACTATTTATAAAGTATAAATACTAAGCTATAAGAGGAGATAGAAATATAGAAGGATAAAGTAGCTATAGAATCTTAGTAAGTAAAGCTTATAGAAGAATAGTACTATAGAGTTTATAAGAGTTTAGAAGAATAGCTTTATAAAGTATATAAGAATAATTAGTAGCTTTAAGAGTAAGTAGATAGATATACTACTAGTATAGAGTACTTAAAAGATATACTTATAAAGTACTTCTAAGGATTAGGAATAGTACTACTAGTATTAGAGAAGATAAAGAAGAGCGTTTCCTTAATAGTCTCTTAAGTTTAGCTACTATTAGGAATAAAATCATTAGTTTAAATTATAAATTTAAATTCTAGGCTATATATAAAGAGTAGCTTAACTTATAATTATATATATCTTTTTTAATATCCTCTCCTACTTCTTATAGCTAGAAAAATAACTACTTATTATTATTCTTATTACTTTCTACTATATAAGGATAGACTTTATTTTATTACTTCTATTCTCTTCTTTTCCTACTCTTATACTACTATATAAATAATACTATTAGTAGATATAGTACTATAAATAGCTTAGAGTACTACTCTTTTTACCTATACCTTCCCTAATTTCCTAGAATTCTAGAACTTAACTAGAATATATATTAAAGGATACTTTTTACTTTTATTTAGATTAATAAGTTTATAGTTTCTAGATAAATTAATTCCTTACTATATAACCTTATATATTAAGTAGATATTTTATAGAGTTAAGTTAATACTCTTTAGAAATTATACTATTTCTAGACTAGCTATATCCTAAAATACCTATACTATTAAGAGTTCTCTTTAATAGCCTCTCCCCCCTTAGGTCTATAATATACCTTAGAAGCTAATAATTTATTATACCTAATAATATATTTAATAAAGTAATAATTTTATAGCTTTAGCTAATAAGAAGAATATAGTTATAGATCTTATAAGACTAATATACGCTAGAATAGCTCTAAGACGTCTAATAAGTATTAGAATCTATAGAAGAAGTTCCTCTTAATATTACCCCTCTTAGTTCTAGAATAGGCTCTAGAAGTTTTAAGAGTAGTATATTATACGAAAATTTAGGTAGCCTTAGTTTATAGTATAGATTTTCCCTTTATATTATAATTCTCGTAATTTAGAAGGAATCTTATATATAAGTTTAATACTATAGTATCTAGTTAACTATTTTATCTTTTAGATCTTCTTCTCCTCCTAGCTTTCTAGTAGTATTTATCTTTCCTATAATACTCTTCTATAAGGTCCTAGTACTTCTTAAGAATATTAATAGGTTCTAATATATTCGCTAAGCTAGGATATCCTTCCTATTTTATCCTATAATACTATACCCTCTTAATTATCTTATAGCTAATAATTTCTTTAATATTATATAATTCTTTACCTTCTAACTCTATTCTAGTCTCTATACTAGCCTCTAGCTTATTAAGAACTAAGTTAATAATAGTAGTAATATATATAACCTCTATATTAATTAGAGACTTATCTAAAAATAGTTAGATTAGTAGATTACTAGATAGTAATAATACTTACTCTTAGGATTAGTTAGGGCTAGATTAATAGTAGATAGTACGTTTTAGATAAGCCCCTAATAACTAGGTAGTATATATATTAGATAATAGTTTTTAGTATAGTCTAGTTTAGTTCTATTTATTTTCTCTTAATCCCTTACCTCTTTAATATAGTTACCTATATAAAATATTAAACCAACTAGCTATAACTACTAGACTTTTATAAACTTACTATAATTAGAAAAATTAATAAATACTTTAGAAATAAGACTTCTAGAGGAAATATAACTAGAGTTATTCTAATAGGCTTTTTAGGAATTATTATCTTCTTAGTTATCTACTTCTTATTAGTTTAGATAGAAAAAAGGTTTATTATACCTATCTTACCTATATCTATTAAATCTATAGTCTTAAGTACTATTTCTTTAATTTTATTCTAAGGTAGAGATAACCTATATTTAGTAGTTATAGTACCTAGGAGATTATTAATATTAATAAAATTATACTCTAGGCTTAGAGTAGCTTAGAGTAAACCCCCTATCTTAGAGTTTCCTAGTCTTATCGTACTATAAGTAGAATAGTATAGCCTAGAAATAATATTATCTTTAGCTATAAGGTTAATAACTCTCTACTTATTAATATCTATATAATAGTTATCTTTACTTAGATATAGATCCTCTAAAGTTATTAATTAAGAAGGAAAGTTTCTCTTAAGTAGTTTAGGTTTTAGTATAATATTACTAAAATATTCTAGTTTAGGTAATAGATTATAGCTAATAAAGTTAATATTAATATAGCTAAATAACTTATTTTAAGATAAACTACTAATTTCTATACTAGGTAAGATTAGTATTAAGGATAAATCTTATTACTCTATTAGACTTATAGCTATTATATTAATTATAAAATTATAAAATTAGAATTTTATATTATCCTTATCCTCCTCCTTAGGAGCTACTTATTATATATAGTAATTTAGGTGGTGTAGATTTAGAGTTTATAGGCGTTTATTACTCTCTTTAAAATTACTCTATAGATTAAGTATTTAGATACTATAATAGTTATAAAGGTAAAATTTAAACTCTAGAATAGAGTTAAATAACCTATAGTAATATCTTTTTTTAATACTAGAATTATTACTAAAGTATTATTCTATATAATACTCTACCTATTTATAGTACTATTTCTATTAATATATCTACTAAGAAGCTAATAAATAAGTATTAATTAAGTAGAACTTATAAAATCCTATAACTACTAATACTCTATTATATATAAGTAGATTAATCTAAACTAGGAAGCTTTTAAGATTTATAATATAGTATTAATAGTAACTTTCCTAGTTATTTTTATTATAAATCTAGATATTATATAGGAAGTAAAGCTTAGTAAATCTAAAAATCTAGGACTATAATATCTAATAGTATTTATATATATATCTCTAGTTATATACTTAATTTTTTAAATATAAGTACTTAGAAGGCTCTAAGCCTAGCTAGAATATAACTTCTCTAGACTAGAAGTAGTAGGTAGTTAAATCTAAGATAGTCTATATACCTATATTACTTCTTAGCTTAACTTCTTTAAATAGATTAATTTCTAGATAAAGCCTTTTAGCTAAGAATATAAATCTTACCTAGGAATAGATTTTATACTTATAGTAAGGCCTATTATTAAAATCCTACTTAGCCTATAGCTATTTTAACTCCTTTAGCTTTAATAACTTAAGCTACCTTTTAAGCTAACTAATTTTCTAACTTAATATTCTATATTTAATCTAGTCTACTACTCTTTTATATTTTTTACTCTATTAAAGGTTATAGAGTTTTCTTACTAGTAAAGACTATAGGAGGTTTAGAATATAAGGGATATTTAGCTACTAGCTAATTTTAAGGATATCTTCCTATTCTCTTAGTCTAAGGAAATTTATAGCGCTATTAATAGTTTCCTTAGGTTAGTAGTACCTATAAAATATTCTAGCCTTTATCTAACCTAAAAGTTATATATAAGAGGACTCTAAGTACTTTTAATATTAAAAATATTAATATTAGTATTAGAAAGGATAAGGTAAAGAACTTCCTAACTTACTAGCTTTATTTACCTAAAATCTTCGCGTATTATAGAAGTTTAGAGTAGTAGGGAGCCCTATACTATAATAATTTTCTTTATATCTATAATAAACTACTTCTACCTTTTTAACTTTACTAGAATTAGTTACTATATATTTAAAGAAAGGAATATTATAAAAGTTATCCTTCTAGTATATTTAAGCGAATCTCTATTCCTCCTTAATATTAATATCTAGAAGTATTTTTAAAAGCTTCTTTCTATCTAAGGATTAATAATTATAAAAGGGTATCCTAGTAAGTAGTATACTTAGAGAAAATAAAAAGTTATTCTAATAAAGGGGCCCTTTAAGGTTTTTATAGAATATATAATAACCTCTAGACTTAAAGTAAGTATTAGAGTATAGTAGAAGTTAGCTAGAGTTTACCTATCTTATAGGTTTATACTCTTACTCTTTTTATCCTTTATAAGTCTAATATAAAGCTCTATCTTCCTAGATTATATACTAAATATTATAAATATATATATATCCTTAAGGTTACTATTAGTAGAATTCCTAAAGGTACTCTCTAGGAATAATTACCTAGAAATAGAGTCCTCTTAATTTATATTCAGCTTTATCTTCTAAATTAGCTTTACTATCTTCTCTCCTATTAGATTTAGTAAATTTACTAATCCTACTAGTACTCTTAAAGTTTATTATAGTAATATAATACTAGATAAACCTTACCCTTAGTTTAGTATATATAATTAGGCTCTATCTCTATATATAAATACTTAATACTTTATAGTAGAAGTTACTAGAGAACTTAGGCTCTCTTGTATAGAGTTAGAGGTATAGTACCTTCCTAATAAAATATTTATTATACTAAAAATAGTTATAAGTAATATATATATATTAATATACTAATATAGAACTAACCTTCGTTATATATTCCTTATTCTCTTAAGAAACTAGATACCTATTATCTATATACTAGCTATAGAATTAGTTCTAGGTACTATAGACTAATCTATAGATAGTATTAGTTTTCTTATCTCTCTCCTTATCTTTCCCTCTTCTATTTTATTATTTAAAGTAGTAATTATCTTCCTTTCTACCCTTTATACTAGCGCTAATAAAGAGTATAAAGTCCTCTAGGTCTTTAATATAGTCTATACTTACGTCTAGATAACTAAGCTTAAACCTATAAAATTAGCTTATTGTATATAAAAGTAGAATATAAACTTATACTACCTATTAATAGTCTTATCTCTACTTACTAGCTTTATACTACTTACTAGAGTTATCTTCTATAGTTTTATTCTTAACCTTTAACTTATTAATAGCCGCGATAGTTAAACTACTACGTATAAGAAACTCTTAATTACGCGTAGTTAATACTATAGCTATAGCGAGAATTAATAAGTAGAGGTTATAGGTATAATAAAAGGCTATCTATAAAGAGGGGGATACGTTTAAGAAGAAAGGTAAACTAGTTATCTATCTTATAGTTAGGTAATAGCTTAGCTATAAATACTTTCGTTATAAGGAGTATAGGTCTATAAGACTCTAAGAATATAGCCTAGTATATAGATATAGACTACCTATTAGTTAATAGGAACTATTACCTAATAGTTATAACTATTATTATCTAGGCTTTAGGGGGTCCTAAAACTAGGACCCCTAGAAGTTATACTTCTTTAGTAGGAAGTAGCCCTAATATAAATACTCTATATTCTATAAGGCGTAATATAATACTATAATTATAGATATACTACTATCTAATTCCTAGTTAATTATTCTAAATAGTAGTAATTAATTAGTTGAAGGAAAGGTAATAGTAATAGTAAGTATATAATTACTCACATACTCAGATCTATTACTATAATATATAAGCTACATTTTCGTATAACTATTAAAAACTATAATATAGAGACTACTAAAGTATATTAGTACGAATAGGAAATGTATGCACGAAGGAGGCTTAAGATAGATCTCTAGAGAGTAAGATTATATATACTCGCGTAAAGTTGCTAGTATTTGGCAGAAGAGTTAGTAGTTGGGGGGGACTAGAATCAGGACTAAGACCAAAATGGAGTGAAGTATAAGTAGCCTAAGGCACCAAGATTTTGATTATTACTGAGCCTGAGCGAGCTTGATCGAGCCTGAGCAAAGCATGATCCGGCATGATTGCAGCATGAGCAGTGGCAGTGCAAAGCTGAGTGAAGCTGAGCCGACGTTGAGCCGAGCACGATTCTGCTGATGTAATGTACCAAGACTGGCTAACCTACCTGGGTGTATGCTTGGGGTAGATTTCACCCGAAAATCGCGACAAGATTATGGACAATACAGTCGTGATAGGAGAAATACCTGATCATTATCCAGAAGAGAAGGCGAAGTGCATTGTATGCGGTATTGACTACAAAGAAGGGAATGGATTGGACTGGCGCAGTATGCGGACCGCTGACTGCCAAAAGCATAGCTTCCACGAGGAGTGTGAGATAGAAGAGAGCATCTGTCCGGAATGCCCTTAAACCATCTAGGCTTCTCTCGCATATATCGAACAGCATCCTAGGAAAAGGGGCTTGGATCTGGATAACTATCTCAGCTCAATGAGTTACCGTTATTAAGAATACAATCATTTTCGTAGATTATCTAACTTACACCAGCAGCCGATCAGGAACCCCTCGTCAACTACCGCATACAGCTTACCCGATATGAAATAACTTACAGCAAGCTACCTT
This sequence comes from Phaeosphaeriaceae sp. PMI808, assembly GCA_021365335.1. Classification (NCBI taxonomy): domain Eukaryota; kingdom Fungi; phylum Ascomycota; class Dothideomycetes; order Pleosporales; family Phaeosphaeriaceae; species Phaeosphaeriaceae sp. PMI808. The sequence continues at coordinate 36,903 of JAJTIZ010000194.1, read as the reverse complement.
TAGCGCTATCATTGACTATCAATAGATGATTTCGTCACTTCGGATATCAACGTTGACCCCTCTTCCGCGTAACCTGTAAAGCATTTCCTCTTCGTCATCCATCAGTGGCCTTGAATGAGCGACTGTCAACTCCTTGAGATGTACAGCTTGAGACATAAAGTCTTGCAGCTTTAGAAGAGTCCAAAATTCCGGCTTTAACTGCTAAGGAACATTCAGCGTAACTCTATGGACGTGCTTTGCAAATCTTGGGTTTGCTGCTATCCAAAGTTGCTCTTGGTTTGTGTCCACGATATGAATGTCGATCGGTCGTTGAGATCAATGTGCACAGGGAGGAGGCTGGACAGGAAACATAAGCATCTTGAATAGGCGTCAGTTTCTAAGAATTGAATCATATGAATCCGTCTTGATGAGGATCCTATAGCACGTACGATATGCGCTAAATTCACGCCTATCGTTATAGGATCTTCATCCTTTATATCTTTCAAGGCGAGGATACAGGGTCGTGGATCACTGTCGTCCGAGAGAAACTGCTCCGCTTTACAGACGCCTGCGTCTGTGAGTGGGAACTCGGCTTGCTGGAAAGGATTGTTCATTTTGAATGATTGATTGTTTTGGAGTCGTTTTATCAACTCTGAGAATGATGTCGCAATGCTTCGTACTTTCTGGCTGTTAGTTATATCAGAATAGTCAGACTTGTTGAGCAGGAGATTATGATTCCACAAAGGTCCGATTTTGGACCCCTGTTCGACCTGTCAAATGCACAGCAGCCTATGTGAGGTACAATACTGTTGTAGTGAAGCATATTGAGCGTTACAATCAATCATCAACTGATAATTGTGCCCGATTTTAGTCCCTTTCCTCTAGCTGCATACTCAAGCCCAGTTTTGGTCCCCATCCTCGTCGATATTGCATGTAGAATGAGACCCAAAACTAGACCCCCTCGGAAGGCAGCAACTTGCTCTAACAGCGACTGATTTCGGTCTCGATATGCCTTTCATGATTTTGAGTTCAGTTTTAGGCCCCCTCGAGCTCTGTATAAGAACCACTCGCTAGGACTAGCTGAACCTACCTCACATAAAATCGCTGCTTCTCATATTTAATTAATATCAGTGAACATGGATAGCAACATGGAAGGAACTGGGGGTCAACGGAACCCTCCTCCTGGTGGCCAACAGGACCCTCCTCCTGCTGGTGGTGAGCAACAGCCAAACGGCCAAAGTGGGAATTGGTTTCAGGACCTTCCTCCGGACGGTGAAAAAAACCCTCCTCCTACCGATAGTGATCCCGATGAGCCATTACCAGGCACAGAGCGTAGTTCTTCAGGATCGAGCTCCAGTCCTGCGCCAACAGCACAAGATAATAACCCAGATAATGATGAGTACGGACCACCATTAGTCTCGATACCTGTACTGAAAACTACGGAAGGCGATGACACAGTAGGATGGATAGAGTCAGGTCTTAGAAAATTGTTTATCAACCGATACGGATCCCGGAGGTACGGCTTGTATTCTATTGAGAGTGATTGTGTAGATAGGTACGCGAAGCTACAAGATCAAAATGTAATGAGCGAAAAAAACTGTAAGGGATGGATACTACTTGTGCCCGGCTGCGGCGAACGGAAATATACAAGAAAACATGTCGATTGAATAATGGCTATTGCATGGGAGTGCAAAGTTCCCGGAAAAGACAATAAAAATATTAAGTATAAAAATCCCGTCGACTACATTAACCTAGGCAAAAAGCCTGCCCGTACTAACTACCCTCTCACTTATCTTTACATTCGCTGGAAAATCGAAGGAAAGTACCACTATGCTTGGGAGACGAAATCCGAAATGTCTCTCAGATACAAGGGCGATAATGATTCCATCATATACCAAGCAGCTTGCGAGCAGGCAGCAAGGCACCAAGACGTTACTGCTGGAATAATAAGGGACAGCAAATCTCCCTCCGCTGGATTGGCAGACGAGGCGGTTCGCACACAACGCGAACAGTCACTGGAAGCAGATCGTGCTTCTGGGATATCTAGATCTGGATCTGGAACTCCTTCTCGACGCACTCCAAGTCCGGGTCGTCTAGACAAACAAGCTCTAAGAGAACTTATGGAAGAATTCCAGATGATGTATCTTGTTGACAAGGAGGTGGACAGCATAGACGAACTTGATACTGCATCTAAGAACAGTATGTTCAACACATGCGGAATTATAAGGCCACCGAGTTGGCGACTTGACTGAAGAAGCAGAAGTTTTCAATTTTCAATGCGATTAGGCGTAATTGGAGAGCTGAATATACACAGATTTGAATTTCTTGTAGCCTTGAAGGGATTTCTAGTTTAGAATGTAAGAAGGATTCGTGGTTACTAAGTTAGCTTAATTAGCTTGATATTCTTTTTGAATATCCCAGGTCCTCATGTCCTTGCACCAATGTCATTATCTGATTATGCTCCGTCACTTTTCTAAAAGCACTTTCGGCACTCGTCCTCCCCTTCAGCCCAAAATTGCTTCGCAAAGAAGAAGTCGTTCGCTAGTTGAGCCAAGAGCCGGGCGATGAAATGCACTTCTCGATTCAGAATAACATTGGTGCCGGCATGGCGAGCCGCCCAGTGAGCCATATCCGGGGATTAGGCATCTCAACGCCCTGGCATTGGTGGGAGTTGGTTAACAGGGAACAGAGACTGTATTTTATGTCTAAAATTGCCCTAAGAGTTTCTTGAGCCACATCCATCTCGCTGCATCCAATACTACCAGTATCTCGGGTTATTTAAATCTGGTGTCCCAAACAGTGATGAATCTAACTTTTCAGCGACCATCAGTAGAAATGGATCGATGCTATAGTCTTCATCGCTCCAGTCAATAGTAGGTAGGCTAGGTCCGTCCTTAGCTATAGCAACCGCTATCCTCATAACAGCACGAGGCACTTTATCAAGAACAATCTTCCACTCCACATCACCTTCAAAATTGTCCCGTAGAGTTTCGAGGATGCTAATTAGACATTGGCGGTTGTTGGTTTTCTTCTCTTCTTGCTCATACCCTTGAACGACGCTACCTAGATTGAATTTGGAGTACCATTCCCTTAAGAACACTCCATGCATACGGATCTGGAGCACATTCGGCCAAGAACGTTTCGATGCTCGCAGATGCGCTTTGAGGCTTGGGGACACGATTCCAGGAATCAGAGAGGTCGATGTTCAACCCCAAATGGTGGTTGAGAATATCGATGCTGATTAGCTCGAGAATATCTGTTCCAGTCGTAGCGGCAATAGAGGGTATAGCTGATTGGAGACAGCGACGAATGACGGTATTATCGACGTCTATTTTCTCTTTCTGGTGAGATGCTTGTTGCTCCGATTGAAAACCAAGTGCCTTTGATCGTGCAGTTGCTTTTTACGTAGCAGCCTGCCTGATGATCTGCTTCTCAATCTTCTCTAGCTCTTTATCCTTGCACTCCAACTGCTCAGTCCCAACCAGTTGCTCGTCCTTTGATTCATGTGTTTGCGGTGCTACCTCATTAGACGTCGAATCGATAGTTTCCAGATCTATATCCGCGACAAGTTGCTCCAAAAAATTAGACAAGTTCGATCCATGCGCTTCCTTGGCTTCTGAGGCGTCAACTTCGGGCCCAGCATCATGAGTCCCAACATGCGCAGCTGGTTTAGCTTCGTCCTCTCACAACGGTACAGCTCCCTTTCCGGATTCGTCTATCCTACCACCGTCCGACGTCACGAATTTTGCGTTCTGAAGTGCTCCCTCTACCTGCTGACTCCACGCCTCAATATCCATCCTTGCCGCTGACGTATTGTTGATATCACGTACTAAGGTCAAGGAGAGCTAAGTTAGTAAACGTAGTGGCTAAGGATATAGGCGTTAAGTGAGAAACAAGGAGTAGTAGAGAGATATTCGCTCGGATTGACCAGGTTGCAGGGACTGCGGGGTAGCATTCGTGACAAGAATATTAGGCAGAGGCAGAAGGGAGATGTGTGTGTTCCTAACCAGCGGAATTCTCAACCTTGCGTCTGCTGTGGCGCGCAACTTCATGCGGGGTCGCTACGCCGATTAGCGGAAAGCGGAAGACCCGTGGCTGTGCAACGCCTTTGCTAAGCGCAGTTTATACGCTCCTCACAGCTAATATAAACCTCAACTTTAGTTATAAACTTATTAAATTTGGTGATAAGTTTCGCATTACTCTCTAGTATATATATAAAAAATATTAAACTACTACTAGCACTACAGTGAGAGATAATTGAGTTGAGGCCTATGGGTCTCCGCTGCGGCTGGTCAACTAGCACATTGAAAACGCGCGAAAACTCTGCAAAATTAGGCTTTTTTAAAGCGTCCAAAGACGCCAAATTATACTTAATATGATACTTAATAACTTTGTAACTTCTAAATCGTGAAAACATGGTAGCGTCGCGAAAAAAACGCATGCTGGAGATGAAAAGTTGATAAAATCGGTCGTTAAGCTGGCATCGGTCGTTAGGCTGTCCACGGCCAAGGTGCGGAGCACCTTGGCCAGTGCTCATCCCGCCCGACCGCGACGAGCCCGCCGCCTAGCCCGCATCGCCCCAGCGCTCTACCATCTTGATTATATATTAGTTCTACTAAAGAGAGGAGTTAGCCTGTAACCTTGAGGCTATTCAGAGAGTTTTTGGAGTAGCAACCTCAACGAGTAGCCGAGTTTTGAGGAGTGGCAGATGCCGGAGGTTGCGGAACTCCGCCGCGGTACAAATTAACGCGAATTTTCAACCAGCGACGCTCATGCCGTACAATCTTTTATAACTGAAGCTTCCTTTAAGGATGAGAGTGATCCTTGGCAGGATCTTGCTCTAAAAGCTGGTTTTTGAAGAAACCCTACGCGGCTGATTTCCTTTACTGCATTTTCTCACGTCCGCTGGAACCCGCTGCCGCACTCAGGGATTCCTGGCAGATCACATTTATGCAAAATTACCGTAAAACATTTGATTGATTAGGATTTCTTACGTCTCCACTTTCTCTCATTGCCCACTGAGAACTAAGTTGAGGCCGAATTTGTCCCAGATCAATCTGAAAACAGGTATCTACACCCCCGCAGAGTGCTGACGGGTTCCGATTTTAACTACAAGATGCAGTAGATCCCTTCGATGAGGAACCCATATCCCAGGCTGGAGACTGGTGGAGCCTTACAACTCGGCGATAAAACTAGGCCCCATACCAAGGCTTGGAAGCCAACAACGCCGGGGAAATGCGGAGTCGTGATGATTACTACAATTTCCCCGCCTTCTAGCTCGTGCCTCTAGAACACACTCACACCTCCAAAGCTCGAGTATATTTTACACTTTCTTTCCTACTTTGATGGGCGATAATAATGGATTGGAACTGTCGCAAGCGCAGAAGCGCCGAAGTGAAGATGACCAACACGAGGGTGGACGGCGCCCCGCCCCGCATCGCGCGTCCCGGATGAGAGCGTGTAGGCACTTTTCAACGGACTTCAACAAAGGACATGATGACTTATGAGAAGCAGGCGCCGAATGTAAAAGGCATAAAATTAAATGCGAACCAGTCGCCAATGAAGCAAAATGTGCAAAGTGCTTGCGTAGCGGTACCGAATGCGTACCCTACAATCTAAACCAACGCTTCCTGGACGAAGACGCTTCGTGAGTTATTTAGTATCGGCATCATGTAATTCGCTGATCTGGACAGCTGGAAAGCAAATGCGACGGCCAAGTTGTCCCAGCTAAGGTCCGCTGTTCAGCTTCTTCTCCGACATACAAACCTGCCGGATCTCGATTTTCCGAATGAATTATCCCCAGTTGCTTCATCAAGGCAAACAGTCAGTCCATTGAATTCACTTTCTGAATATGGCCATTCCACCATGGTCATGCCGCCTTCTATTGATATGACCAGAGATTCTTCGCCTGAGCCAGAATCTCTCGGCGAGTCTGGGCTAGCTGCTGTTCCCATGAGAAGCTTGTACGATCTAACTCGTATTCGTTCTCTCTCCAATAGTATGGCATGTAGTCCAGACCCAGCATCGTGTGAGGATGACTTCATCGCCCAGGGGTTGGTACCGTTAGCTGAGGCCGAAGAACTCTTCAAACGATACATGCATGATATCCACCTATACCTCTGGGCGGGTGTTCTGTTTCCCTATGAATCACTAGAATCTGTACGACGCAACTCGTCAGTTCTTACCGCCGCAGTGCTTACCATTGCCGCTCTGCATACCCCTGGTCGAGACGACGCTTTGCAGAAATGTTACCACGTCTTCGTTTCCTTGACATACAACACTTGCCTATCACCATCTCAGAGTCTCGACGACATTCGCGCACAGGCGCTAGGTGCTTTCTATCTATCTAATCTGAGCTGGAAATTATCTGGGCTTGCTGTTAGAAGCGCCATCGAGATGGATCTGCACCATTCTTTCAAAAAGCTGATGCGGGGACACGAAGACTACAGGTCCAACGTGAGACTTTGGTATGCATTGTACGTTTGCGAGCATCAATGCAGCATTGCTTACGGACGGCCACCCACCATCCATGAAGATGCAGCTATCAGGAACATTGAGCAGTTCCTGGACAGCATACACACAAAGCCGGGGGATATAAGGCTAGCCGCTCAGGTCATATTGTGTAAGATTCTCGCAGAAGCTTACAGCCTGTATGGCAGTGATTCAGAGTGCCAGCTTGCGGAACCTGACCTGCATCAACTGCAGCTCTTCAACTTTGCAATTGAGCAATGGAGATCATCTTGGCAGACAAGATCCACGGACAGTTTAGGCATAGGCTCGTATCCATCCAAGGGAATAGTGCTGCATTACCACTTCGCTCGTTTGCAGCTGAACTCGCTTGCGCTACGTGCCCTACCCCTTTCCAGCATCACATCCTTCGAGTCTTTGTCCTACGAGCGCCGTGAAGCCGCGAACATCGCCCTTCTCGCCGCGACCAGTACGCTTACGCTCATTTTTGAGGAACCGGCTTTGCGGTGTGCCATGCCAGCGGTGCCTGTCTTCACACACACAATGGTAGTAGCGTCGACAGCCTTTCTGCTTAAAATGGTGAAGACTTGTGGCGGCTTTTCCCAGGCGGTGGTGGAGCCTTTTACCCTTGGCTTAAACTTCAATGTCGGCCAGGTGTTGGCACTCTTGCGCAGATCAGTCGGCTTCCTGGCTACGATCGCCGAGAGTTTGAATGAGAAACATCTCACAAGACGCATTGTCCAGGGTATCAATCATCTACTAGAGCATGTAGATAGCGCGGGCACGCCAGCCAGTGTTAGCGACAACACCCAGCCAATCCACCCCCCTGACTTCGGTACCGGTACGGATCTTCCAAATGCATATGACATGCATGATCTGATCAGTTCGTATGACTTCGGCCTTCATGACCCGTTCTTGGGCCAGGCATCTACGAATCTCGATTTCTGGGACACCTAGCCCTTGTACTGGATGGGGTTGAGCGATGATGATAGGAGGAGTTAGCTAAATGCTATAGTAGTAGTGGTTCGATTACTGGAGGTAGGGAACAATTTATGAAGAACTCAGATGCGGAATTCACACAAGGTTTGTGTACTCACTTTGCGACCTTTCACTCCTTCGTCTCGGTGCCTTCACATCCACGGTCGTTTTGCGCCACGAATTTTGCAGGCTAGAATATATATGTTCGTCTCGTTACACTGGCAAATAGCCTATTACATTCCTTGAATATATACACATTCTATCGAGTCTTTTGAGATCGTATGCGTGTACCACAGCGCTTTGGCGCACCCTGCATCAGTTGTGGCCATAAAACCTAGCTCTGGCGGTGGGGTTTTGAGCTGAAAACGTGGGCGCACCATGATTCAAAAGAGGGATATTTATAGAGGAGAAGTAGATGCATCCAATTATGAGTATTTTGTATACAAAAAGAGCTAATTGAGATGTAGAAGTCAAATACCCACTTTCGCTGTCTCCCGAGAGCGAGGTAATTATGTCTATGGCCCTGTTTGGTGCGCGCGCAGCCTGCGTAGGCAGTAATATATCTATATTATTATTGCCCTCAACAATAGAGAAAAAGAGCAGGTTTTATTTAATATAGCTAAACAAGAGGCTTTGGCGCTTTCATCTACGAGTTTCTAAAACTGGAAATTAACGACCATGGAGGAAAAGTGTCTATCGGACATCATGCATTTTACGTATTCAATCCAACCACGTCTGCCAATATACCTCGTCAAGCCTTTCTTTGGCGATCCTAATCCGCGCCGCGAGATAACTACTTATAACCCTAGTCCGACAGACTCTTGTTTACAAGAGTGAAGTGGTGCGACGCGGAACGCATCCGCGTCATGTCGGCTGTCTGTCAAGCCAGCCGAACCGGGCATAGCTGCGCAGAAGACGCAGCTGAAACCGAGTAGGAAATAATAATATCCAAAACACACGCATCAACCACATACCACTACCTAATTGCATAATACCGCGAGTTGATAACCTCGACCTCTTATTTCTATACCTTTTGCTCTGAGGGCAACTGTCATATCTACTGCCTGATCTAAGACTCAGTCAATCTAATGGCTAGTAGCGATACACCATGTCGGGTCGCTATATATGCTAAGGTCACTGATATCGAGGGTAATCCTCTCAGCAGACACGTCACTTTAGGGCAAGCATTCTGTTCTAGCGTGCTCTTACGAGACCTCCGCAACAAAATCCGCACTAATGGGTACGATGCTTGCCACATCCCAGCAAAATTTGACTCTAATCAAGGCGTCTTTGTCTATTTTCTCTTTGAAATAGGTGTCAAGGGGCCAGCTGATCTATCATCAATTCCACACTTCCTTTATTACGCTAGTCGGGCACAAGGGAATTGGTACGGCAAAGACACCCGTAACCTTATACCACTAATAACGAATTAAGTAGGAAATTCATTCTCCGCCCCGCTAGCGAAAAGGTCAAGCAAAGATCGCAGAGTTATCCTTGGGGAGGTATGATAGAGCAGGAAATGTTCGCAGAGCTCAATCAAGGCGACTCTGGCGGGGTCTCCCCTCTACACTCTGGGCAATTTACATCAGGTTCATCCTCGTGCAGAACATGATCATTGGTTCTTTGATCATCTGGACAGCTCTGCCCATTTGTAATCGCTGTGCGACACTGAGCGATATGCTTGATGCGGGTAGGCTCATCACCATTGTTGGCATGCCATTGCGAACACGCGAACATCGCTCGTACATTCTGACACATCTTAGGGCAGTTATTAGCGACACTTCTTGCGTAAACCTAGCAGCATACATCGTCTTTGCTTTCGAAACGTCCTTTGATAACAATTTTGTCTAATCGTCGGTGCTAGTAACGGCAGAGATGCTCTAATGTCACTTGGGGCTGGAAGATAAGGGTGAGTAGGAGGGGCGCGGGGAAAACTAGGGTAGAGATCTGCTACGTTTGCGAACACGTGTACCCAAATTGCAGCGCAGAGCAGTCGTTGCAGCTTCTTTGATCTGGGTTTCGCAGAGTTGGCTGAGGGAGAGGGTGGATTCTTTCGTCAGCGAGGCGGCCAGACCGGCAATATAGGCATCATCCAAGTTGACTTTCAAGTTGACATTGAACACATTTTGGTCAACTATCTTCCGGCCCAAGCTGGCATTGAGCGCGTTCTGATCAGCTATCTTCCGATTCAAGTAGGACTTGAAATGGCCTTCGGCGTTCCGAGGCTCAAAGATGAGAACCTGGCGACCTGTCCTTTTGGGGTCCTTGTAAATTGCGCCTTCATCGCCAAAGCGGATGAGCAGGTGGAACGACTCTCCTGCCCCCTCGCCCCAAAAGTCTTCCACAGTCTGATCCCACGAGAGCCCGCGGCTTCCGTCCCGTCTGTGCGGATCTGCATCCATCACAACCAGAAGGCGGCTCGACTTGAACTCAAACGACTTGAACTTAGGGCCGTTGAATAGCTCTTGCGCGGCAGACAACGTGGTGGTCTTGTAGATGAGAATGGACGGCTTGTTCTCTATATTGGCAGTTCCGATATTCTCTACATCGGCCTCCTTCAAATAACTGACTTCCTCGCTGCCCTGGTGTTCCTTGAGCAGGTCGTTGGTGGGTGGCAGGATCCCGGCGATGGCTATGTGGCGATACGTGGCCAAGCCCTGAAGAAGGCCGCGCCGGTTTTGGGTGACTGTCCATTTACATGAGTCTAGGAATCATTACACATTTAGGCAGGCCGGGTGGCTCTTACATGGTCCACAACCGATATCGAAAACCAAGTATCCCTTCTTCGCACGAGCACTCCACGCTTCGAAACAGGCACACAGTCGCACTTCTATACGATCATAATCCTCGCCCTCCTGAGAGGGGGGAAGGGGTTAGCAAAAATCTTCCAAGAAGCCACTGCGGGAATAGCTTACTGGAGGAGACCTAAGCGCCTTTAGGAGGTCGTGATCTCGACCAAAAATCCTTCCTTCGCGCTAGGCGGTAATGGTGATTAGTTATGATGTCTTGCGTGCAAAGGGGGGATCAGAGCGACGATGTTAATAGCAACGTACCCACTCATCCTTATCAGTCAAGAAGGCATTCTCATGGCTCATCTAGCGACGCCCTTTCTTGCTCCCCTCATTGCTGTCGCCGATGCCAACCTCAAACCACGTCCAGTTACCGTCGGAAGGGTCACTTGCGGTTCCCTGATCGCAGGACTGGGCGATGAGCTGGACACGGCTGACCCGCTCAATGAGACTCTTGTAAATGCGACTTTATATCGGCCGCAAGGAATCTCGTTGCAATTAGGGTTGAGGTTGGGCAGGTCAATCACGCAGTTCTAGCTCTCCGCCGGGCCCGAGTTGGAGGGAGACATATCGTCGAAATGATGCGCATAGAAGGAACAGAAAGCTTAGAGGTTCTGCGAATATCCCCATTCTCTGAGGAGGGATCAGTACTCCTTATATCCCAGACTGAAGGGGGTAGTACCTTGTACAATTCGTTTCTCTCCCTCCTTGGTGTTGACTTGAGCTTCAACTGTGCGGCTGGGTAACGGTAAGCCCAAATCCATTACCGCCGGTACCGCGCAAATAATGATGCAGACACGCAGGACTTCCTGATGTATCACTTTGATTTATCGATCACCTCCCGCTAGGCACCCCTGCTGGCAGATTGAAGCCCATCTTGCGTGGCTTTGGAGCCTGACTTCTACGGATGTTCCCGAGATGTGGGCCACATAAGACATGATTGATCCAGCGAACCTTGTTATGGGCAGATACATGTATGATTGCAGCCCAATATACGGAGAAGTTACCTGCTGGGCAACATGGTACTTTAGACTATTAGCGTCAGACCAATTGAATTCCTGGTGTTCTTACAATCCTCATCATTACCTAATCATGCGCAACCACGTTGAAAAGTAAGGCGGCATCCACAGCTGACATCTCCCCCCAATTTGCTCGCTTAAGGTTGTCTCCTGTGCATGCCTCGCCCTGTTCGGTCGGTCTCTTGGAAAACGGCCTGACCCATTTCTGTCCAATGCGCGCATAGGGAAAGAGGAACCCTTTCCCTATGCAAAATATCGAGACATCTTCGTGCGCCTAGGGCGTGTGGCGGGCTTCGAACAGCCATTGGAGCCACGAAGAGCGTCGGGTAGGAACATTAATGGTATGTTCCCCCTCCACCTATCCAACTTTCTCATCCCCCTCCACCCATCCAACTTTATCATCTCCCTCCACCCATCCAACTTGTCCAAACTCATCATCCATCCAGAAGACCGCACTTCGCTGGGCCTGCCCAAGGCTTTATCTAACATACACAACCCAATATTATAACGACACCGTTTGATCTGGACCTTCCCTCCGACAGCCAGCGACTGAACCACGGAACTTGTCCAAGATGGCAGAGGCTAGTAATCTGCGGGTTCGGAGATCCATCACTGATTTGCTGGTTGAACACCGTCAAGGTAAAACAGCGCCCTTGGATAGCCTCATTCATGCCTGGGATAGAATCCAAAAGCTTCCGCCTAGCGACTGCAATTCCTTCTTCAAGATTGCCGGTTATCATGGTGAGCCCTTCCGAGGAGCTGGCTGGGGCAATGCAGCTTGGTGGGGTGGATACTGCCACCACGGCAACGTGTTATTTCCTACCTGGCACCGCGCTTACCTCCTCCGGCTTGAGGATGCACTACGGAGCGTTGACGGGTGTGGGGATGTCACGCTACCCTATTGGGACGAAGTGGGTGTAGAGACACTCCTCTATGGTGTGCCAACGATCTTTCTGGACGCGAACTATACTTTTGCGAACGGCACTACCATCAAGAACCCCTTGCGATCCTACGTATTCCAGAAGGCTATTTTCGACAATTTGGACCCAATCCCTGATACCGACTATTCAAAGCCTGCCGATTATGAAACGGTTCGTTACCCGTTCTCTGGCCTGGTGGGTTCGAAAGACGTTCAGAAGACCAAGGAGTACAACATGCAGCTAGAAGAGAAAGGCAAAAAGAAGACAGATGAAATGTTGAACGAGAACGTGAAGTCGTGGCTGAACAATTCAATCAAGAATTCCGATGGCGATACCATACTCACTCACACTTCATGGAAGTATCGTCACTGCCTCAGGGCTGACAACTACACGGTCTTTTCCAACATGACATCCGCAACCCAGTGGAACGAAGACAATTACGCCGTCAAGAAATGGACTCCCTCGGAGGGCACCATGGACAAAGATTGTGAGCCAGTCGTCCCTCTTGAGAGTCCCCACAACGACATTCACCTTGCAGTTGGGGGCTTCAATCTCCCTGGAATCTTTAATGTTGACAGCGCTGATGCCGCGGATGCAAATGGCGACATGGGCGAGAACGACACTGCGGCCTTTGATCCCATATTCTTCTTCCATCACTGCTTCATCGACAAGGTGTTCTGGACCTGGCAGCAGATCAAAGGATGCACCGCAGAACTCGAGATCATGGACAAGTATCCCGGCACAAATTCCGTCGACAGTCAAGGCCCAACCCCAGGTGTACCAGGAAACGCATGGCTGACGATGAACACGCCGCTCGATCCTTTCGTGAAAAAGGATGGCAGCCCGATGACGTCAAAGGTGAGGAATAGGATCTGGGAGAAACCCAGATCGTCCAGCTATACGTGCTTGTCGTGCTAACGTGCAGCAGGATGTCGTGGACATCGAGGGCCAACTTGGCTACCAATACAAGGCCGCAGATACTCAATTCTCAATGCCTCCTGAAGGGCCTCCGATTCCACGTAAGGGTCCCTCAATTTCACATGAAGGATCCCAGCTCCCAATGAGGGGTTTCTCGATTCCAGACCAAGGGTCCTCAACTTCGGACCCGATATTCAAGTTTCCCGATCCACTCCCAGGCAAACGACTGGGGAAGCTACAGATTCCTCCAAGTGCTATCACCTCGCTGACTCCTATAATCCGGATTTCTGGTGTGAGCCGCGCCGCTATTTCCGGTTCCTTCACGCTTGAGGTTTTGGATAAAGATGGCATTCTCCTCGGTGTTGAGAGTATCCTGAGTCGTTGGAAGGTCTCTGGATGTGGTAACTGCCAGGCCCACTTGAACGTGAAGACTTTCGTTCCGCTCCTCGGCTATACCGGAGACGGGGACGTCCAAGTCAATGTCCGGACTCGGAATCAACCTCAGCTGCATCTCCCCCATGGGGCCAGGGGGGGTTGGCGCCCAAGTTTCACTTCGTCCGTGGGCAGTTGTAGAACCCGGCTTCCGGAAAGCTTGGTGTGCCCGTTAATTTAAGATAGGCGAGCAACAGCCATCTAATCTTAAGGGCCAAACCGTGCTTGCTATGTATGTTCACTGAGAGTACGGGGACTCAGCAAGGAAATTGGAATCGAGTTGGGAAAAATAAAAGTTTTGTGTGCTTTTTGTTAAGACCGAATTCTGTCCAGCTCCACCACCACTCATCGGGTGGTAATATCATGCGCCACTGCACCACTCAATAGATGATGGGTCTAGATGTAGCTTGAGCGTAGATATCTAAAATTGCAAAAGTACTGGATCTAAGATGCAATATTTTCTCGTTGCAACGAAAAAAACCAAAACCAAAACTATTACTTCTTAATAGCTTACCTAATACTAGAGATATAACGTACTATCTGTGCGCTCGTAACGCGCATGCGCCGTAACGCGCATTCCGACCACTCAACCCTCCCATCTTGCACCCCCAATATCTTAACGCCACGATGTCGCTAGAGGAAGCCGTAACAGAGAGACGTGTAGCGGATACAGACAAACCTATCCCATATACTCACTTAGCTGAAAAACATAGTCTTGTGCGCTCAACTTTAACGCGCCGAGAGCAGGGCTTAAGCGTGTTACGTAAAGAGAAGGCCATTGCACAATGATTACTCACACCTACACAAGAATTAGAGCTTATGCAGTATATAGAAGATCTTACTAAGCGTTACCTACTACCTACAAGGACAATAATCAAGAATTTCACTACTAAGATTGCTAAGAAGGAGCCCTTAGATAGCTGGGTTACTAACTTCCTATACTATAACTACGACCAGCTTATCTTATAATAGGCTACTACTATAGACTCTAATCGCTATAGCGTAGATAGCTAGTAAAAGTATAAGTAGTACTTCGACCTTATATACTATAAAATAGAGTAATACTCTATAGAACTAGCGCACATATATAATATAGATAAGAAGGACTTTACTATTAGGAAGATCTCTAAGTTAAAGAGGGTATTTAGTAAGCCTCTATATAAGTAAAAGTATAGTTAGTAAGCTTCTTAAGATAGTAATTATAAGTAGATTATACTCCTCTTATATATCTATAGTAATAGAACGCTCCTTCCCCTAAGCTATATTTATATAGTAGTCTAGTAGATACCTAGAATATATAGTCGACTTAGGTAGATAATTTAGATAGGGAGAAATACTTAGTATTTATTACTATTTCTCCTTCTAGCTAGATATATAATAACGTAGGCCTTAGCTAGCTTAAGTAGGTATTTAACTACTTTACTAAGTATAAGGTAAGGAGAAAGTACTATCTACTTATTATAGATAGCTATAGGAGTTACCTAATAATAGCTTTTATTAAATTCTATAATTATAATAAGATTATTATAGCTATATATCTACTATATAGTACCTATATACTTTAGCTATTAGATATAGTTTACTTTAGTCCTTTAGCTAGTAACTATAGTAAAGGGTTTATAGAATACCTTTATAATAGCTAGGGCTTAGTACTAATAAAGAAGGGTAACTTCTTCTATCTTTTCTAGGACGCCTAGGTAAAGACCTTTACTAAGAAGCTTATACTTAGCGCCTTTAAATATACTAGTTTAATACCCTTTAACCCTAACGTTATACTTAATAAGTTCGCTATAAAGAAGGCTAAGCTACTAAAAATACTACTACCTATTCTAAGAGTATATAATAGGAAGGATTAGTATACTATTAATAGGTATCTATAAGCTTATATAAAGGATAAGTACTTATCTAATATAGTAATTATAAGAGAAACCCTTTACTATCTTTCTATTTAAAACTAGCTCTTTTAGATAGAAAATAATAGGCTTTAATAAGTACTTAACTAGTAGAAGAAGGGTAATAAAAGAGGTAGAGCTCTACCCTTAATTTAGTAGTAGAACTAGGAGGTAAATACTTAATAGTAGTCTCCTTTACGTATTAATAAAGCTTAGTAACTTTAGGATAAAGTAGATAAGGTAGAGAAGGTAGAGGAGATTAGAAAAGTAGACGTAGCTAAGCTTTATAAGTCTACTCGCTGCCTTAAGTAGAAGCTTAAGGCTAAGAAAGTAGGGAAGTAAGAGAAGGAGAAGAAGGAGAGGGAGGAAAGGAAGGCTATAGAGCGTAAAATAATTAATAAATATAAGGTAGAAAGAGAGCGTAATAAGTAAGCTCGCGACTCTTAAAAAGCTATATAAAAGACTATAAAAGGTAAGTATAAGGCTTTAATAGCTATAGAACTAGCTATAAAGCGTTTTCGTAGTACTAGAGGTACCTAGCGTCCCCCTACTATTTATAAGCTACCCTTAGCACCTATAGTAATAGTTAATAGCCGCGGCTGTAAAATACTTTAGCTACGCAAGTTTTAGTAGCAAATTTTGTCGCATAGGTCTATAGATCACTCTATCAAAAATTCTAGTTAAGATAGCTATTATATGTGGCTCTACAGACTCAAGTTCGCTGGTGATGGTTGGGGCCGATAGTGCGCGTTACGGCGCATGCGCGTTACGAGCGCACAGATAGTATCGCCGATCTCCACGTTAGTCAGGGGCGGAGAAGGGAAGCACAGGCCATCAAAATCCGGAATCCGGGAGATTACGAGTGAGAATACTACAGGGGGGTGCATGTGCGGATGAGTAGTGGGCCTTCGTGCACAGTTACGATTTGTATGGAAAATGGTCGATTTGCGTGGAAGATTCTCTGGCCCACTACTTATCCGCACATGCACCCCCCTTGTAGAAGTACATAGGCCGCACGTCTGGTCTTATATTGGATACGGAATACCTGAGTAGAGGTGCATTATTAAGGTCAGAGAGATGGACATGTTGAGGGTGATTAGTCGTTGAGGTATTTGTGGATGATGGTGAGATTGGTTCTGTCAACTCGTCGTCTTACCTTGTTGGACTTCAGATGTTTCTCCGCTACGCGCTTCACTGCTCTTTGCTATTGCTGAACAGATCTTCTCTTGTTGCCAGAAGTGTTTTCTGGAAGATCTTTCCGATCGTTCGACACCGGGAGCAATTGTACACGGCACTCGATCTTGGGAGCGAGAGACACAATCCTTGCACAGGTCTTTAGGCCAATGCAATGATGAACGCATATACCCATCTAATCTAGTCTACCAATGGCGGCGCATCCTCTGGCCAAAGACCGTGAAAGACGGTATGCATATTGGAAGGCACATTGCGCCCCCAGATTCGGGCCATGTTTGAGGTCATTCGTGCCACAGGGGCTCTTACTTTCTTAACCGTTTCAACATGCACGCTCAACGTTATACTGGTACCAGCCCCATATGCATGGGTTTAACACGCATCGGGTTAACTTGTTGTCAATAATTGCTAGAGAAGGCGTAAACATGACGAGTATCGTCAAGAACAACCGTTTCCACATTTCGACAGTCACAAGCCCTTGTGCCATAAATGAATCTCCCAACAAGTGCTTTCCCCGACATTACTAGCCCAACACCGTCGACGAGACTAGACGCGTAGCCCAATCCTGGAATGCGGAACAATTTTAAGGAGTTTTGGTCCACCCTCTTGAGGATCGAGAAGCGATAGGGATATCGATTGTTGCAGCTAGGGCATGAGATCATGGCCAATACGTCGCGGTACGAGGTCGACCAGTTCCCTGCGGCACTAGCAAATTCGAATCGAGAATATGTAGTGTATGCGCCGTTCAGACGTTGCTCAAGCTTGAGCAGTTGCATGATTTTCGTTGTTACTGTCACACGTGTGTTACTGCCGCCTTGTTCTTCTACCTTTGCACGTTTGGACAGGCGTATGCCGGCCCTCGGGGCGTTCCGCATCCCTCCTTTTGATGGCTTGTTCCCTGGCGAAGGCGATGGCCTTGGAGCCATTGCTGCGCATGGCGCAAGATATTCGGAGATCAGGCTGTTGAGACGTGTCGTGAAAGCGGGGTCTTGTCTGAGATAGTCGTGGAGCTCAATGGGGAGGTCCAAAGGGCGAGCTATTGGTGGGACACCAAAGATGCGGCCCATTGCTGAGACGAGGTGGCCAGCTGTGCGAAGGTTGGCGTTACCCAAGATCAGAGTCAATGCAGTCTCAAAGAGCTCTCGAGGCGAGTTCGGAGTGATAAAAAACAAGGTTCCCGGGCACCCAACATACTCCAGTGATAAATGCAGCTTTTTGTCTAACATCGTGATCTTAGCGTTCCGTGGACGTGAAACGAGAGAGCCCAGGTCCCACATGTATTCGTGCATATTTTCATGGCCAACGAGCCATGGAGCTTTGGCCATCGGTGATTCACCGGATTGTTGGATAAGAAGCGGCGAGTGGTCTCCTCGCTCGAAACACTTTTGCGCAATCCAAAGGCATGCTTCGGCCGATTGCTGGGGAAGAGATATGTGCAATGGATGTTCGCTATTCAGCATCAAGAGACAACCCATTGCGACAAATTTATCGCGGTATTCCCTGCAGTTGCGACCAGCCACGAACGAGAGCGCTTCACCATATGTGATAGAGTTCAGGTCTAGAAAGTTTCTCTGCCGTTGATCCAAAAGCCTTCCAATAATGGGTATCTTAGACTTTCCGAACCAGGAAAAGAAGGTGGAAGGCCCTACTTGCAAGAGAACAGACCTTGCACATTGGCGTGATTCTTCAAGAAGCCATGCAAAGGAGTCCCAGCGCTTGCCTCCATCAACGGCGAAGACGTGCATATCCTTGGTCAATATGCACGCCTGAGTGCATCGCGTGAATTCCAACGATACCCACATCCGTTGAAACCAAATTGACGAGTAAAAAGCAGCCAAGTTTTGGTATGTCTCTTTTGGAGAAAACGCGGCATTTTGAGCTATTGACAGTACCAAGCTAGCTGAGATGTCATGTAGGTAGATGATGGTGGCATCAGCGGCTTCGAAAATCGCTGGGAGCATGGCCAACAGTTGTTGTTGGATCTTGCGGTTCCACTGAGGGACGGAAAAATAGTCATGCCAAATTTCTGCTTGGTACGTGGCGGTGCTGAAATTGGCTGAGATTGCAGGCAAGATTTTCACGATAACTTTGAATAGCTCCTCTGCTGCTAGCTCCAGGGTCGCATCTGGGCCTTGGACATGCGCCTTTGCGACGGCACTGTCCCAAACATGCGAAATCGAGACGAACGGTATCGAAGACTGACGAATGCACGAGAGATGACGGTTGTGAACACGAATGGACAAGGCGGTGGCGGGCAGTATTTCCGGTGGCTCCAGCGATATAGTTCGAATTGGACCCTCAATCTCGGGATCGAAAGTTCCACCACAGACCATGCAAGTCGTATCCGCAGAATACGTCCAGAAGAACTCCAGAAGCCATCTCACTTTGGTCGTGTAAACTGAGTCATGAATATGGATCCAAACGTCGTCGTAACTTGGAAAATCGAATTCATGCTGGAATTCTGGGACAGCAGGGTAAATCATTTGTGCTGGTGACATGGAGACGGAATCATGCCGTTTGAGTAGATCGTGTTTGAATTGTTCCAGATCTAGATCCCGGCTAACAGAATCATATCGAGGAGGGCTTTGGGGTCGTACGAGAGCTCTTGGTTGAGGTGGCGAAGTGTATGGGCCTGCAAGGCCTTCAATCTCTTTTTTGAAAGCTCATTATGATCGAGATACTTACTATTTGATATCCTTTTTCTTTGGGTCTCACCCCATTCGAGATCCTGTATTAACATGGCTTATAACGTTCACTCAATATTGCTGGGAGCGAGCGTTTGAGAAAATCGAGCGGCTGAAAATGTTGTGCTAGACACTGCAATATTACCACAGGCGAGAGTAGTTGAATCCCTTCGAACAGTGCTTAGTCAGAGTGAAGTGCGGGCAGTGTATTGACTGGTTGGATCCAATGGCATGTGAACCAGTGCGGACAGTGCTGTGAATTGCTAGATTTAACGCCACATGTCAGCTCGTTATGGCGTTTACCTAATCTGTCAAAAGGCGGCGCCTGACCACTCACAAAGCTGCCCGCACAAGATAGTCCTATGGTAAACCACGCAGAGGAGGTCCGTAGATTTACGACACCCATTGGTAACCCTCCATTCGAGTCAGCTTCGTACCTAAGGCAACAGGACTAGAATCAATATGTTTGTTGTCGAATTCAGGAGGGTAACGAGTTTGGGAGAAAATGCGCACTTTGAGCGGATGACGGCCCAACGCGCACTTCGAAGAGGCAGCAGGTCAACTGACTATGGATTAACCGAGGTTGTGATGGCGCTAAACCACAACAAGTATATTAACAAGGCAGTAGGTCAATTAACTATAGATTAACCAAGGTTGTAATAGCACTAAACTATAATAAGTATATTAACTACTTTTAGCTAAAAAAAAAAATCTTATCCTAACTAAATAAAAGTTTATAGTTAGATAAACTTTTCTCTAATAATAGATTAACTTAATAGCTTATTTATACTATATAACTAATTTAATATTTAGTAACTAGCTCCTACTAATACTAACCTAAGTTTTAAAATTAGTAATAAGATTACTCTACCTATATACCTAACTAGTAGAAATAATAGTAGTAGTAACTAAGTAAAAATAATAGAAATATAATCTAAATATAATCTTATTATATTCTAGGATAATAGATTACTTTTTACTACTAGTAGTAGTTAAGAAAGCCTACTAACTATAGTAGATATCTAATATATTCCTATAGTTTCTATATATCCTAAATACTTAGAAAATAGAGTAGTATATATTATTCTAATAATTAGGAAAAGTAATAAGAGCTTACTAGACTATAAGATAATCTTTAACTCTATAATTAAGGTATAAAGATATAGATTATATTTAGAATATATACTAAATATATTCTAGTTCTAATAGATAAAAGTCTCTCTATTCTTTAATAATTAACCTATAATATAATATAAGTATTAGTACTCTAGAATTAAGTACTATAAATTTCTTAAGAATAGTCTTAAAATATATTCCTATACTATAGTTAGTAATATATACTAGGATATACTTAGGAGATTAGTATTAGAACGTAGCTCTACTCTACTACGCTAAATAAACCTAAAAAGGTAGCTAAGTATTTAATAATATTGAATACTAGAGTAGAATAGTATATATCGTATAAGCTTATAGCCCTATAACTAGCTCGAAGCTCTATAGTTAGCGTAGCCTTATAATATCCCCCTTCTCTATAGTACTTATCCCTAAGTACTACTATAGGTAGTAATACTAGACCTTTTAGTAGCTATAATATATTAGTAACTACTAACTACATTTCGGCTCCTAGAGCTAGCTAAAGCTAAACTAGCTATTAGTAGGGTCGAACTAACGTATTAGCTTAACCTACCCTATACGTAGTGTAGGTATTATTAAATACTATATTAGAATACAGCTCTACTCTACTACGCTAAATAAACCTAAAAAGGTAGCTAAGTATTTAATATTATTAAATACTAGAGTAGAATAGTATAAATTATATAAGCTTATAGCCCTATAACTAACTCGAAGCTTTATAGTTAGCGTAGCCTTATAATATCCCCCTTCTCTATAGCGCTTATCCCTAAGTACTACTATAGGTAGTAATACTAGACCTTTTAGTAGCTATAATATATTAGTAACCCTACTAACTACGTTTTAGCTCCTAGAGCTAGCTAAAGCTAAACTAGCTATTAGTAGGGTTAAACTAATATATTAGCTTAACCTACCCTATATATAGTATAGGTATTATTAAATACTATATTAGAACGTAGCTCTACTCTACTATACTAAATAAACCTAAAAAGGTAGCTAAGTATTTAATAATATTAAATACTAGAGTAGAATAGTATATATCGTATAAGCTTATAGCTCTATAACTAGCTCGAAGCTCTATAGTTAGCGTAGCCTTATAATATCCCCCTTCTCTATAGCGCTTATCCCTAAGTACTACTATATGCGGTAATACTAGACCTTTTAGTAGCTATAATATATTAGTAACTCTACTAACTACGTTTCGGCTCCTAGAGCTAGCTGAAGCTAAACTAGCTATTAGTAGGGTTAAACTAATATATTAGCTCGACCTACCCTATTATTTCAATCCTACCCTACTAAATATATT
Source organism: Phaeosphaeriaceae sp. PMI808 (assembly GCA_021365335.1). Taxonomy (NCBI): domain Eukaryota; kingdom Fungi; phylum Ascomycota; class Dothideomycetes; order Pleosporales; family Phaeosphaeriaceae; species Phaeosphaeriaceae sp. PMI808. The sequence goes on along the minus strand of JAJTIZ010000194.1, from coordinate 15,196 downwards.
AGCCTCTATATAATAGGTACTAAGTATAATATTAGTTATATAACATACTTAGTAATTAGTAATTAGTAGTACTTAGTTAATACTAAGTACTAAGTATACTAAGTAGGACTATCTAAGAAATATATATAATTATAGGTAATAAACCCTTATAGCTTATTATATTTAACTTAATAAATAGTATAGCTATTTAAGTTACTACTTCTACGCTCTATTATACTAAGTAAGACCTATCCCTCTTAACCTTACTTTATCTTTAAGAATTAATCTTACTCTATTAATATACCTCTAGTATCTTAGTAGACTCTTAATACCTATATGTAGTATAGGTATTATTAAATACTATATTAGAATATAGCTCTAATTTACTACGCTAAATAAACCTAAAAAGGTAGCTAAGTATTTAATAATATTAAATACTAGAGTAGAATAGTATATATTATATAAGCTTATAGCCCTAAAACTAGCTTAAAGCTCTATAGTTAGTATAGCCTTATAATATCCTCCTTCTCTATAGCGCTTATCCCTAAGTACTACTATAGGTAGTAATACTAGACCTTTTAGTAGCTATAATATATTAGTAACCCTACTAACTACGTTTTAGCTCCTAGAGCTAGCTGAAGCTAAACTAGCTATTAGTAGGGTTAAACTAATATATTAGCTCGACCTATCCTATATATAGCGTAGATATTATTAAATACTATATTAGAACGTAGCTCTACTCTACTACGCTAAATAAACCTAAAAAGGTAGCTAAGTATTTAATAATATTAAATACTAGAGTAGAATAGTATATATCGTATAAGCTTATAGCCCTATAACTAGCTCGAAGCTTTATAGTTAGCGTAGCCTTATAATTATAGTATATCCTAAAAAATTTAGATAGTAAGGTAAAAGCTATTAGGTAAGTATAATAATATATTCTAATTATATTTCTAATATACTTATACTAATAATTATAGTATATAATATATTTTATAAATAAGTCGCCTACTTAAGTAAGTTACTACCCTTAATTTACTAGTAAAAATTAATAAATTACTACCTAATATCTATAGATCGACTAGGTAGAATTAGCTAGAAATTTTACTAGTAATATATATATATATATATATATTCTATAATCTTTTAGAATTTAAGGCTAGTTACTATTATATTATATAAGCTATTAGTATATAAAGTAGAGTAGCTTAATATACTAGGTTTTACTTAATAACTTTATTAATCCTAACTATAAGAAGCTATAACTTTTACTATACCTAGGACTATATATTTTATACCTTATATTAAAGTTATATCGAGATATCTCTTATATTAACTAAGTTATTAAAGATAGAAGTCTATCTCGATTAATACTTCTAACCCTTATAGGTACTACTCTTAATCGAGTATAGTCTATTATACTTTTAAATAGTTTTATCTAATATAATTAAAATATATAATTAAAATCTTAAAGCTATAGCTATATAGCTTAAATTATTATAGAAGAAAGTAGTAATAGTAGAAAAACCTATATTAAGCTTTAATAGCTTATATAATTTAAATACTACTAGCTTTAGATTCTAATAGATTATAGAATATATATATATATATATATTACTAGTAAAATTTCTAGCTAATTCTACTTAATTATTCTATAGATATTAGGTAGTAATTTATTAATTTTTACTAGTAAATTAAGAGTAGTAACTTACTTAGGTAGGCGACTTATTTATAAAATATATTATATTAGAATTAATTAATAAATTAAACTAGGTATTTACCTCTATTATAAAGAGTCCTATAACCTAATACTCTAGTAGTTATAAGATAGTAACTAGAAGATAATAGTACTTATTATAGATTATAATAGATAGTAAAGAGATAATAGTTATCTCTAGAAAGAGAGTTAATTAATAAAATAATACTTACTAAACTATCTTTATAAGAGGAGCGCCTTTTATATAAAGGTATAGTATAGTCCCTTCTTAGGGGCTTAGTATTACTACCTAAGTTATATAATATAGAGTCTCTTTATAGAGCCTCTATTATAGAGTCTCCTCTCCTAGCTAATATCCTTATTAGCTTCTATTATAATCTTATTAAAAACTCTTAAACTATATAGGAAAAGGAAAAAGAGTATTTATATATATTATATACTATATACGCGTTCTATATACTTATTATACTTATTATACTTATATTAAGGTTAATTACCTATTTATCTAATAATAAAGTAAGAAACTATTACTATATAATAGTAAATTATTTATATACTATATATATTACTACCTAGTATAATATTAATAGGAGAGTTTTTATAATAAGGATTTTATTATTATTTTACTATATTACCTTATATACGTATAATATATAAAGTATAAATATAATACCTACTATAAACTTAATACTATATTATTCTACCTATATCCTAAGTTTATTAAGAAGAGTAATTTATATAATATAAAGCTCTTTAAGTAGAGTAATCTAGCTAAGTATACTAATAGTATATTAGCTTATATAACCTATATATACTATACTTAAGGTATTACTAACTAGAAGAATATCTATAATAAGCCTAATAATTTCTATTATAGTTAGTATTTTAATTATAATTATAGGAACTACTTTCTAGTAAGTTCTTTTTATAGTATACTTTAGGAGTTATACTCTAACTAATATAAATAGGTTCTCTTAGAGCTTAATAGTTATATTAATCCTTATACTAATTACGCGCTATATATAATATTACTATTACTAATACTACTAATTATAAGACTAATACTTAAGTATATATAACTAGTATTAAGCTTACGTATATATAGTATACTTTTAACTTAAAACTATTAAATAAAAAGTATCTTACTACTTAAAATAGTACTCTCTTAGAAGTAATTACCTAAACTTCTACTACTATACCTTAGTTTTTAGGGCTAATTCTTATAGAGTAAAGGAACTTAGTAACTACTATCTATAATCTTATTACTATTATAGGCTATATAGTAAGTTCGCGTATATCGCGTATATATAGTATATACTAATACCTTCTAGTTATCCTACCTACTAATAATAATAATAATAATAATAATAATTAAGAGGTAAATTAGGAAAATATAGAAGATAAGAAGAATAGTAGAGATAGTAAGTATAGTAAAGATAGAAATATAGTAATAGGTAGTATAGGTACTAGTAGAGAGTAGGTAGAGCTTAAATAGTATAAAGAGAGTAAAGATAGTAATAAGAATTAGGTTAGAGTAATTAGTAGTATAGTTCTTTAATATATAGATACTTAGCCTTTAGCTACCTAATTAACTTTATTTCTTAAGTATATATTAACTATATAGATTATACTCTCTTTACTCTCTTTATTTACTTTATACTTTAACTTACTTTAAAATCTTTAATAAGTTCCTCTATATTTTTAAAGTCTTTTACTAGAGTCTATATATCTTTAGACTTAATATAATCTTTCTATCTTAGAAGATATTTAAGTTATTCTTTTCTTCTATATTTTTTAAGTATTTTTTCTACTTTCTATACCTTTTCTCTTTCCTCTATTACTTTAAAAGGTTAAGTATTATCTTCTTTACTAGATTAGGGCTTCTATTATTTAAGAAGAGAAATATAGAATATATTATAAATATAATAATAAAGTAGTAGAGTTAAGTAATATACTTATATTCTAACTATACTTTATACTTTAAATAGGCTAATAAACTTATTAGCTAGTTTCTTACTTAATTAGCTAGTAAGTATTAAGTTCTTTATACTTAAGAGGATAAGATCTTCTCTCTAAAAGGTTTCTAGTTTACATTTACTATTATAGTATTTAGCTTAGTATACTTATACTTTCTATAATTAGCTTTTAAGTTCTTCTTATACTTCCTATATATATTTTATATACTCTATATTATTAGGTACCTCTCTCTTTAGTCTACTATCTATAGGAAATAATATAAGAATAAGGTACTTCTTAAATATAGTATAAAAGGATATAGTCTTAGTTAATTTTAGATTAAATTATTAAATATAAACTACGTAGTTTTTAGTAAAGATATCTAATTATCTTAATTTTTAAAAGTAAAGATTCTAAGATACTACTCTAGTATCTAATTCTAGTATTCTATTTACCTATTAGTCTATAGATAGAAGGTAGTACTTAACCTATACTTTATTTATAGCTAATAGTAAATTTCTACCTAGAAGTCTAATATAAAGATTAGACCTCTATCTAAGATAATACCTTTCTATAATCTAAAATTTTAGATAATATTATAAAAATAAGATTCTATAAAATCCTTTATATTCTATTTCTTTAATATAGAAAGGTAGATTACTATCTTAGAGAAGTAATCTATAATTATAAGTATTATATTATAAGTATACCTAAAGAAGTTCTTTAAAGGTAGAAGGTCTATAATAAAGTCTAGTAAGACTTCTTTAAAGATATTCTCTAGGATAGATAATACTATAAGTTACCTATATTACTTATATCTCTTTACTTTACTTTAAAATTAAAAGCCTTAAGGTATATTACCTAGTATACTAAGTATAGGTTTAACCTCTATACTATATATATTAAATATAGATTATTATAGTCTATTAAGATCTAAATAGTATACTATATACCTTTAAGATAATATTTCTATTATTTAAAACTATAGATAATAGCTAATAACTTAGTATTATATATCTTATAGTTTAATTCTACTTCTTATAGTTTCCTTAATATAAAAGTAACTAGATACTATTTACTATTAGGATAGAGTTAAAAAGGATACTAGAAATTATAAAGGTAAAAGTATTAGTCTTTAAGTAAATAGATAGCTCTAGATTATAGTAATATAGAATAGGTATACTTATAAAGTATACTTTAAGTTCTTTTTAAATAGTTTATACTAAATCTAGCTAGTAGAATTATTATTTTCTCTTTAAGAGATTTATAAAATAGGCTATTTTTTAGGTATACTCTTTAATAAACCTTTAATTAAAGTTAGTAAAGCTGAAAAATAATTATAATTCTTTAATACTAGTTAGTATTAGCTATTATATAATAGTCTCTATACGCGTAGGATTAGTATAGATACTATATCTTATAATAATAAAACTTAAGAAGTAAACTTCCTCTAATATAAAAGTATATTTATAAAGGTTTATAAAGAGCTCTACTCTTTATAAGGCTTTAAGTATAGAATAGACTATATACTAGTAGAGTATAATATTATTACTATCTATATAGATAAGAATATTATTAAGGTATATAATATAGATATAATCTAAATATCTACTAAATACTATATTTATATATATTTAAAAACTAGCTAGAGTATTTATTAACTTAAAAGGTATAACTAAGTACTTAAAATAGCTATAATAAGTATAAAAAGCTATTTTCTACTTATCTCCCCCTTATATCTATATTCTATAGTAAGTATCTTTAAGATTTAGGATTATATAGTAGTATACGCCTAATATATATATTATAAACCTAAGAAGGAAGTATAACGATTATATAGGAAGATAATAATAGGAAGATAGTAGGAATAGGTTAGCTAAAGGGTTAATATAGGTAGACTAATAGATAATACTACCCTATAGAGATATATAATCCTACGCGCTTAGTAGAAAGCTAATATAGGATAAGTTACGTATATCCTATAATATATAATATAGTACTATAGATAGGATAGTAAAGGATAGTATAGGATAATATAGGATAGCTATATATATAACTATAGGTAATAAACTCCTAGGGCTTATTATATTTATCTTAATAAGTTAAGAATAGTATAGCTATTTAAGTTACTACTTCTATACTCTACTATACTAAATAAGACTAATTCCTCTTAATCTTACTTTATCTTTAAGAATTAACCTTACTCTATCGATATATATTTACTATATTAGTAGACTCTTAATATAGTATAATTTCTCTCTAATAAGTAGGAGTAGGTAATAATCTTTTACTATAACTATATTTAGTCTATAATAATCTATATAAAGGTAAAGAGATCTATCTTTCTTAAGGATAAAAAGAATAGGTATACTAACTAGGTTATTACTATAGTAAATCTACTCTTTATAAAGAGTATCTTCTATATAGGTATAGAGTACTTAAAGCTTATATATAGAGACGTTATAGAGTAGTATATAGAGAGATTCTTTTCCTTCTATTAATAGGATTATATAGTTTAAATCCTTAAAATATAGTAGTCTCTATACTACTTCTTTATTAAATATATTACTATATTCTAATAAAGTACTAGGAATATATATTTTATATACTATAGTTATAATCTAGATATATACTTTATAGTCTAATTTAATTATATTAGCTTAGAGTACTCTAAGTAGGTATAGTTCTATCTATATTTTCTTTAAGTTTTTTATAAATTTCTTAAATATATAAAGTATTATTTAGGCTATAGATATATATCCCTAGTACTAATTTTATAATCTATTATCTAACTATATTCCTTCTTTTTAGAGGAAAGAAGTACTAAGTAGAAGAGGTACTCCCTCTTTATCTACTCTATATACTATAACTTTAACTCTATATATTATATTATTATTATTAGTAAGGTATACTTAGAGCTTATAAGTAGTATAGGTATTTTATCTTTATACTCTAATCTAACCTAGCCTAAGAAGCTTAGTATCCTTAATTAGTACTAGTTCTAACTCTACTATAGTTCTTTAGCTAATAAGGCTAATATTAGCCTATAGATCTAAGATTACTTAAAGTTTAGTTTTAAGGCTAGTATTTAAATTAGTATAATATATATACTTTATACCTAGTAAGATATTAATTACTCTATACCTTACTATTCCTAAGCTAACTATAAGGTTTAGTCTTTTCCTATTTAGTTTATATAGATAGGAGTATAATTTAGGTTTAAGCTTTAATACTTATTAGTATAATATCCTTTCTTATAGTACTTAAAGTATTTAACTAAAGCCTTATCTATTATCTTATTCTAGAGTTTTTATACTTTATCTTTAAATAGTATTTCTTTTTAGTATAGCTTATATATACTACTTATATATTCTTTATATATATTAGGTATACTATATAGGTTCTACTCTAGTATTAAGCTAAAAGTAATAAGATCTTCTCTTATAGCTAAAACCTAGTAATAATTTATAATAGCTTATTATAGATTAAGTTATAGTTTTAAGAATAGGTATTATACTCTTTATTCTTCTATATAAGAGAGGAGCTAATTTTTAAAGACTTTTAGGTATCCTATAAATAATTAGACTATCTAATTCTTATATTATTCTACTAATAAGTATACTATAGCTACTTCTAAACTATAATTAATAGGATTAAAGAGTAGATCTAGTAGGTAGTTCTTAAAATATTTCTATATTAGTATTTTATTATTACTAATACTATACTTATAGTATATATACTATAGTTTATATAGATCCTTCTTAAGGTACTATATAGACTAAAGGACTTTTTACTTATTATATTTAAATTTATAAAGATTTAGGTAAAATATAGTTTTATATTTATATATAAACTCCTAGTATTCTTTTAAGAACTTACTCTTATACTATATTAGGTCTTTTAGATAAAGAGTATATTTTACCTTTACTTTATCTATAGAGTTACTTATACTCTACTTATATAATAAAATAATTATTACTTCTAGGTTACCTATAGTAGGTATAGTAGGAGAAGCGCTCTATTCTAGGTATATAATCTTATCCTTAATAGTATATAAGGTATAAATTTTAATTAGTTTATTATATTAAGTAGTTATCTTATAGATATATTTATCTATTATTATAGGCGTACTTATTATATACTTATACTATATATTATATATAGAAGGTATTAGTTCTTATTTAACTATTAGATATATACTCTCTTCTTTAGTTATAGTATAGTATAGGGTATATATATTTATTATCTCTAGACTATTAGTATAGGAAGTATTATTATATAAGGTAGTAACTAGAAGATAATAGTACTTATTATAGGTTATAATAGATAGTAAAGGAATAATAGTTATCTTTAAAAAGAAAGTTAATTAATAAAATAATACTTACTAAACTATCTTTATAAGAGGAGTACTCTTTATATAAAAGTATAGTATAGTCCCTCTTTAAGAGCTTAGTATTACTACTTAAGTTATATAATATAGGGTCTCTTATAGAGCCTCTATTATAGTAGTACTAAAGAGTAAGAATAGAGACCTACTTAAATATATTATAAGTATATTTCTAACTTAATTAGCTACTTATAGGAAAGAGGCTTTATTTTATTAGGTACTAGAGCTAGGACTAGTATATATTAAAAATAGAGAAGTACTTTACTACTTCTATAAGTAATATAGTTAATATTAATTACTTAAAATAGTTATTTAAGTTTAGATTAAGTAGAAAGGATTAACTAGGTATTATAACTTAATAGGTAACTATACTCTACTTTACCCTATAGTAATCTCTTACTAAGAATAGTTAGGAGAGATTATATTATATAATATAATCTTATACTCTTCTTTATATTTAAAGAGTAAGAGAGTATAACTAATCTTTTAATCTCTTTAATCTCTAGAGATTAAGGAATTAAAGAGATTAATATAAGTAGTATATATATATATATATATAAATATAGGTAATAAACTCCTATAGCTTATTATATTTAATCCTCTATAGTCTATTAAGTAATATACTATTAATCTTACTTTATCTTTAAGAACTAACTCTTTATATTACTAATATATAGTTAGTATATTAGTAGATCTTAATACTTTATATACTTCTATAATAAGTAATATATTAATAGAAACTAATAACTAGTAGGTAGGACTAATCTATACTTAGCTTAAATTATTATTACTTTAATTTAATATCTACTTTAAAATAGATAAAGTACCTAATAATAATTAATTAATACTTATAGTAATATACTTAAGAGAGAAAGCTAAAGAATAAGTTATACTATATATTAAGAAATATATAGATATTAATAATAATAATAGCTATAATAATATATTTAAATAATATATTAAGTATAAGAATAGACTATCTAATACCTATAATAGAATTATTAAGCTTTTAGCTATACTAATAAGTTTAGAAAATACTTACTCTAGATTAACTAGAATAATTAGGTACTTATAAGAATATTTAAATAGAGACTTAAAGCTAAAGTATAATTAGAGCTTATAAGAAGTAGAGCTAAAATTAATACTTTTAATAAATTAGTTAAAGTATTAATTAGAGTTAATAACTACTTATATAAATTCTACTTTAAAGTAAAGAATACTACTTTATTATATATTTATAAGAAGATATACTAACTAAACTATAGATACTAAAGAGTTATAAAGATATTTAAAGTAAATTATAATTATAGGTATTTTAGACTTTATAATATATATATTAATAATATAAACCTAGATAGAAAAAGAGATTATTACTCTAAGAACCTAGATAATAGTAAGGAAATAAGAATCTATTATAACTATAGTAAACTAGGCTACTTATTAAAGAATTACTAATTAAAGAATAAAGTAAAGAGATAACTAGTTAAGGACTACTCTTTTAATATAATTAAAGAGTAAGGTAATAATACTAAAGATAAATAAGAAGTAATATATAAGTTATAAGATAATAAGAAAGCTATCTAACTACTAGGCTAAGAACTTAAAGATAAAGTAGAATAACTTAAGAAAGAAAAAGTAATTAGTAAAACTATATAAAGAATATATAAACTTAAACTTACTAAAGATAAGTATATATAGATATACTAAGTAGTATCGGATTTAAGATAGGTTTTTAATAGGTGCATAGTATAGGAATAAGGTGTATAATAAAAGACTGTAATAAATAATGTAGTAAATAATTAATTAATTATCTGTAAACGCTCTTAATTATTATCTATTGATATTCTAATTCTTCTATCTACTACGCTTTCTACTAGTTTATATATCCATCTCTATAGAGCTTATTAAGGTCTCTCGGTTTAGAGGGTAGAGATCCACTTATCTCTATTATATAGTTAAGCCAGCTCAACGCAGTTATTTAATAGTACTAGTTCTACGCAGCTTATCTATAACGCTATAAGCTATCGGATATTAGCTTTACTAGTTACGTTGGCTATATTGGCTATACCGGCTCTACTAGCTATACTGGCTGTAATCTTAGATATAGTTTCGGATAATCTTGTAATAACGCTTTTATCTAGTAGTAGATAACTGAGTTCGACCTTAGATTACCTATAAATCTAATATACTCCTTTAGCTTAGTAAGCCTTTAGTAAGCTAGAACTTATTAGGTAAGTATAAGGTCGTTTAAGTAAGCTTAGATTTTATTAAGAGGTACTTTATATATAATCTAGTATTCCCGTACTTCTACTAGTCTAAGTTAGTTTAAGAAACTCTTCTACTTATTTCTAGGAGTACCTTAGTGAACCTATTAGTAGTTATCTCTATTAATAGAGTATATGCTACTTTAATCTAACCAGCTAATACCTCTTACCTTAGCTAGTAGTTATAAATATCAACGTGCCTTAGTTTAGTTTAGAGTTTAGCTAGTTCTTTAGTAACGAGCTAGATTATTTAAGTATTATTATACTAGATAGTAATATAGCTTATTAGTAGTTTAACCTTCAGCTTATCTAGTAATCATAACGTAAAGATAGCTTCTTTAGCTACTTAGGATAAAGCTAGTAATTCGGCTTTAGTTATTAAGGTGGTAATAGTATCTTGTTTATTAGCTCTCTATGCAATAAGACCGTTAAATAGCTTAATAGTATATCCTTAGGAGCTCTTTCTATCTAGAGTATTATTAGTAAAGGAGGTATTACTAGCTACCTAGAGTAAATCACCTCCTCCTAGTTGGAGTACTCTCTATCTCGTGCTTAATAGATATATAAGTACTTAGTTAGTAGCTTCTTAGTACGTAGTGCTTAGGTTTATAAGGAATTAAGCTAATTATAACGTTGCGAACGCTATATCTAGTCTAGTAGTTACTGTAGTAAATAGAAGTAAGCTAATTTTACGCTAGTACTTATTAATCTCAGATAGCGTTACTAGGCTAGTATAAGGCTAGAGCTTAGAAGTAGCTATTAGAGTATTATAGCGGACGTCTCGTTTATTAGCGAGCTAATATATCTTATTAATATATGCGGTCTATAGAAGCTAGATAAGGCGTTACTCTCTTTTCTAGATAATCTCTACTCTAAGGAACTATTAGAGATCTACTCCTCTAGTAATAGTATACTTCTCTTTTAAGAGACTAGTTACCTTTTCTACTTCTTTAGTCTTCTTTTTATCGTAGGCTATAATAATATCATCTACGTAGAAGAAGATAATAATACTATCTTTTACTATATAGTATAGCTTATAGGGTACTACTTAAAAACTAAGAGACTTTAGTATTAAAGTAAACTCTCTCTACTATAGTAGAGGTAAAATACGTAGTCTATATAGAGCCTTTTAGACCCGAAGGATTATTCCCTTCTTCTAGTATCCCTTTAGCATCTTTATATAGATCTCTCGATCTATTACAGCGTAGATAAAGGCGTTTATTACGTTATACTATTTTAGTTCAAGATCGTATTTAGCCACAATTACTATAAGCATCTAGAAGGAGCGGCTAGCTAGTATTATAGCGTAGGTATCTTATAATGTAACGTTTCTTTACTAATCTCTACGTACTACTAGTCGGCTTTATATTTAATAAACTAGTAGTATTTATCCAATTTATAGGTATAAACCTATATATAGTCAAGTATCTATTAACCTATTTATTTAATTGGATTAGCTAGTACCTTAGTCTATAATCTTATCTTCTAGTAGCTTATTATATAAGTATATTCAGCTTCTTTAAATAGCTCGCCTATTAGATAGTTATCTAGGTTTATTAGTATATTAGTAGAGGTAGGAGTTAACTGCAATAGAGCTTTAAGCCTCTAGTGAGCATTCTTTTTATCTTTACTTTATCTATTAACTCTCCTCTATATTACCTAATATTTCCTACCTAGGTACCTACTATAAAGGCTACTACCTATAGTATAGTTTTAGATAATCCTTTATTATTATAGGTTTTTATTATAGTAGTTAACTATTCTCTACCTAAGCTGATTTTAGATAACTTATATAATACTAGTCCTCTAGCTATTAATTAAGCTAGGAGTACTACTAGTAGTAGAGATAGTAATAGGGTTAGGTAATAATCCCTAATCTTTCTTCCTTAATAGTAGCCTAGTAGGTCTACTTTATTTATTAATGTATCTAGATTAGTATCGTCCTTATAGAAAGACTCTATTTCTAGCTAATAAACTAGTATTAGGAGCTTAATAGTTCTTATATAAGTAGTAATCTCTTCTAGCGTTTAATGTATAAGGTTATCTATTAGGTCCTCTATTTTACTATTAAAGATTATATACTTATTAAAGATAATATCTTAAGTACTTATTACCTTAGCTATAGATAGTACCTATATCTAGTAGATATTTAATAACCGGTATCTAATAAGGTATCTAATCTAGGCCTTTAGGTCTAGCTACTAGAGTCTTAATTTACTATAGTAGGTATTATTAGTTATTATAAAAGCTTTACACCTATAGGCTTTTAAATGAGCTAGATTAGGCTTTCTTAGTAATACTACAATTCCTTAATTATAAGCTACTCCTATAAAGAAGGTCTTATATAGCGTTTTCTAGTTATTTAAGTGACTTAGTATTCGGTTATAAAGGTATACTCTAGCTCTAGTAATCTCTAGCTAGAGTTCCTAAGGTAGATTTGCATTAAGCGCATTGCACGTGATTTCTCCTTATTAATACCTCTAGTACGCTCTACTCCTCTATTTTAAGCTTACGTGTCTAGGGCTAAGAGTTCGACTATAATACCTCGTAAGCTTAGCTAATATTAGACTTCTAGTTTAACTATCGTAATCTCGTTATTAGCTTCAATTACTTTAACTGATATATTATACTAGTTCTTCAAGAAGGTAATAAGTATTTCTAGTATCTTGATAATTAACTTTACTAGTTAGTTATCTATAAAGTAGAAGTCCTACTATAGTTTAGAGAGCTTCTTAGTAACTAGTATCTAGCTCTTTTCTTTATTAAAACTCTATACTTTATATAAGTAGAAATTAATTAAGATTCTTTCTCCTAGTCCTTTATAGCTAACTTATAGTGCGCGGCTAATTTAATATCTTATCTTAGCTTTACCGCAGGAGTTACATTTAATAGTAGTTACTCCTTTCACGCGCACCCCTTAGGTTTACTAGATAAGGTGCTTAATTACTACTAGTCCTAGATAGCTAAGTCTCTTATACTATATAAGTATAGTTACTCTAGTTAACCTAGGTTTATAGGTATAATACGTCGCTTCTTATAATAGATAAAACTTAAGTACCTATTAGCTATAGATCTTAGTAAGATTTCTAATTATCTACCTATCTAGTTTATTTAGGGTTATTGGTTCTAATTAGGTATTCTACTATATTCCTCTCTACTAGAGTAATCGGAATAAGACTAGGTTGTAGTAGATATCTAGGTATATAGCTACATTATATAAAGCTAGATAATTCACCTTAGATTAATTCTTTAACGTTAGATTAATGGATCTATATCCCTTTACCTATATCTTTAAATTACTAGCCTAGATATAGTCTTCTTAAGCTAGTAGGTAATAGTTATAGATGCAATTAGGGTTATTTATAATATAGTAGGTTATGCCTAAATTAAGGATAAATGAATCCTATAGTAGATATTTATTATAGTTATTTATTATAGTTTAAAAGGATGCGGTTATAAAGGTCCCTTTAATACTTAATATTCTTCTACTATAGAGTTATTCTTAATCTCTAGGCATTAGAGTTAGTAATCGCCTAAAGCAAAGTTTAGACTATCCTCTAATTAATCCTTAAAATGTAGTATTATTTTTATATTTATAGTTAATAAGCTCTTATAGAGTCTTATTTAGATTCTAACGTAGAGGGGCTATATCTAGATTAATATAATAGTATTCCTTAAGTTATAGAATTTTCCGTAAGTAGGGTATTTTTCCTCTACTATAGTTTACCTAGTTAATTGTATATTATTACTATTTTAGCTAGGTTAATTTTTATACTAGGGTCTACCCTAGTTTAGGTTCAATTAAAGTCTACCTTAGTTTAGTAGTAGATTATATTCTATAGGAGAGGCGTCCCTAGTCCTACCCTAGGTAGTCTTACTACTAGTAGGAAGATCTAATAAGGTATTATTAACTATAAAAGTAGCCCTATTTTTCTCTAATTTAAGAGGATAATTTACTACTAAGTATTCTTAGAATCGTTTTATTATCTCCTTATAGGTTATATAATCTTTAAATTAACTATAATCTTAAAAGTTTATAGACTATATAGGAGTAATCTTATTAACTACTAAGAGAAAGTCTTTTATAACTATATTAATCTATAATACCTCTACTACTTAGTAAGCTTCTATATTAGTAGCGGCTTAGTTATACTTAGCTAGCTAGGTTTCCTAATTTAATACGCTCCTTATTAGTTTAAGTGAGTAGATATAGCGCTTACGAGCTCGCTCTTACTCTAACCGCTTATTAATGCTAATAGTTTATTTAAGGTTAGTAAGCTACTATCGTAGTAACTAATCTAGTAAGTAGTAGGTACGTAGTAGATATAGTATAACTAATAATTAGATAAAGACTATAATTTACTATAAACTTATCTACTCCTTATCGTATATATATCGTTTAATTTAATACTACTTAGAGAAAGTTTTATAGTATTTAAGATCCTCCTTAACGCTTTAAGGCCTATAGTTAATAGCTTAGATTAACGCGCTAGCTCTTGAACGTTAGAGGCTAGTGTGTATTCAGCGATTTCTAGGGGTTTAATAAATTCTAGTTCTTCTATAAGTTTAGTAGTTATTACTAGGTTAATCTTATCCTAGATTTTATAGACTACGCATCTAGATTATAGCTAAGTCAACTAGGCGTATAGTTAGCGTCGTTCCTTAGCGTTACTATAGGATCGCGTTGTACTTAATAGGTTATTGTAATTTATAATTGGCTTAACTTAGTTAGATAGTAATTTTAAAGTTTAGTAGGGCGCGCTAGGGACTAATTATAGAGCGCGCTAGTTAGAACTAGCTAATTAATAGAAGTTAGGTCTACCTAATTTCTATAGGTTCGTGTACTAATTAGCTTAACTTATTTTAGTTATTAGTTTAGCTCGATTTGGTTAA
>JAJTIZ010000193.1:0-60201 GCA_021365335.1 Phaeosphaeriaceae sp. PMI808 | reverse complement strand
ATATAAGTTATAATAACTATAATAAGTATATAGAATATATATAAATACTCTTTTTTCTTTTCCTATATAGTTTAAAGGTTTTTAATAAAATTATAATAGAAGCTAATAAGGATATTAGCTAAGAGGGAAGGCTCTATAATAGAGGCTTTATAAAGAGACCCTATATTATATAACTTAGGTAGTAATTATATAACTTAAGTAGTAATACTAAGCCTCTAAGGAGGGACTATACTATACTTATATATAAAGAGTACCCCTCTTATAAAGATAGTTTAGTAAGTATTATTTTATTAATTAACTCTCTTTCTAGAGATAACTATTATCTCTTTACTATCTATTATAACCTATAATAAGTACTATTATCTTCTAGTTACTACCTTATATATACTATAAAGTAGACTTAGTTTACTAAATATATTATAGTTTTTATTCTACTATATATTTTAAATTAAGATCTTTAAATATAAGACTTAGCTATCTTTTAAACTATTTATAACTTATAAATAATACTATTATTTCTAGGCTCTTTTTTTTCTCTAAACCTATACTTTCCTATAGATAGGTCTTAAACTAATCTATAGCTCTTCCTATAAGATAGACTATAGTAAAAGATACTTTATCTATATCTATTTATAGTCTATTAGTATTAATATAAAGGTATATAGCTATATTTACTATAAATTCTTAAAGCTTATATTAGATTCTATTAAACTTCTCTAAAGTACTTTATTTTATAGGCTTTACTTAGAAAAATACTAATTATACTTATAGTATCTTAATCTAAGTATAGTTTTCTTTAATAGTTTTATAGGTAATTATTATCTTTTCCTTTATTTTAATAATATCCTTATTATTTATAGTTAGAGTAGAACTAGTTCTACCTAAGGTTAATCCTCTTAGGGCTATACTTATAGTTCTTAAACTTAAGTAGTTAAAGTATAGTAGGTACTATTTAACTAGGAGTAGTAGAAGTACTAAGGCTAGAGTTATAGGATATATATAAAGATAGTAGGTAGTATTATTAATCTTAACTATAAGGTTCCTATCTATATATAATAGTACGCCTATATACTTAAAGAGTCTTAGCTAATTAGTTAATTTATAGTCTTAAATTAGTAAATTAGTTATATATAACTATAATAATAGACGCTATAATTAACTCGTTTATATACCGAAATAATAAACTTAATAAGCTTAATAAAAACGTTTATATATACTAGAAAGTAGAGCTAGAGTAGAGTTTTAAATAGTATTTAAGTAATAGTAACCTTATTAAGTATTAGATATAAATATAGTTAAAATACCTATATTTAAGCTAGTTTATAATTAATATACTAACTATTCTAGCCTCTAGTTATAACTATAAGTAGCTTTTTAGTAAGCTTAGCAACCTACTTAAGCTTAAATACTACGCGATTAGTAATAAGCTACTTATAGCTCTCTACCTTTATATTCTTATAGATAAGAGCTAGCTTTATAGCTTAGAGTAGTATAGTAGAGATTTTAGATAAGGATCTTATATAAGAATATAATATAAACGGCTAGATTACTCTATAATAGTAGTTATATATAAATTAGATCTCTTAGTACTTAATCTATTTAATCCTCTAATTAAGTTATAATAAAGCTACTTAAAAAAGCTAATAATTAAGCTATAATTAATCTATAGAGGTTTACTAATAATAAAGCTAATCTAAGATACTAGGATTAATTAAATTACTTATTATAGACTCTACTAACTAGACTAGTATAAAATAAGCTAGTATAGTCTAGTTTAACCTCTAGATTAGACTAGACTAGACTATTCCAATTACTACTATTTTACCTTCGTATAATAAGTTATTATCCTATTAACGCTTTCTACGCCTAATCTCTCTCGATTACAATACTAGTATAAAACTCTTTTCATCATTAAAACGCTTGAAAGTTCCTACTTAAATCTATACATCTTTTTCGATCACTACAAGCTACAAGTAGCCCTGTACCGGCTATACCTTGATTAGAGCAAGTTCAACATCCGTGTTAGTACTTTGAATTTCTAGTAGGCAATGCCCCAGGCTAATGTAACACGGCCCCACGCATCTTGATTAAAGCCTACGAAGTAATCCACCACTGTCTTCCAAGTGGCTTAGTCTTTAACTAGTATAGTTTACTCTTTCGGTCCAAGCCGGTAGTTAAGGTCACGCCAGATAAACGCCAAAGTAATCGAACCTATCATCAGTCTCCAACTCTCGCGATACCTTACGCTCGGCAAACCTACATTCCCAATATTATAGCATCGCAGGATGCTCGTAGAAGTAAGGGGCAGGTGCCGACCTACAGTCGGTGGAGGTTGAGTTGAAATATAGGTGTTGAGTAGCTACATGACGAGATGGTGTCGGTGTCTCTCCGCCTATCTAATACTATCTAAGGCTGCCCGCCGGGCCAAAAAGCTAACCTAACAACCCCCGATCATATGCGGTCCTACTACACCACAATATGTTTTCTCTTTAGCTAGTCTATTCTAATAAAAATCTCCACCCCTTTATGGATTATCTCTATATCTTGTTAACAACCTCGAGTGCCTATAGCTTTATAGCTTTCGGACATGCTACATACTCTTACTATATAGCGTTAGTGTAAGTACAGATATTATAAGCTTTACGTTTAAATTTTGTCTGCTTCCGTTACTAGAAATTCGTCTGCTATCTACTTTGCTTATACCCTTGATACTATCATGTTATTCTATCAAGACTGTCGAGTAACAACGAAATATACTATATCAATGGATATCTCACCAACACAGTATCAGCAGTGCCTATAGAACACAGTAGGCACAGTGAAAGGGAGTATATTTACTTAATATGCTGTGAACAACAATAGTTGGTATCGAAACGGCAGATACAAGTAGTTGAAACAAGTGCTAGATATAACTATGATACTTTTACATATATACAAGACCATTGATCTTAAAAGTTACACCTGGGTTCATTTTAGAAGTTGGCCACTAAGTTATTAGTTTATACCCTATATCTTGGGGCCGCGCCTACGATAATTATTTCATACCAGTTAAATATATTCGTAGATTTGTCTGTTGTATAGCAAAAAATCATTTACTACGTGTTACTCCTTGTCTCACGAGTTTTAATTACCTCAATTACGACCCTCTATCTTGATATGATGGCGCTTTCGAGATGACCCTTCCACTCGTATGTTAAATTAGTCCCAGCAAAATGGATACTCACGAACAGACTCCGCAACAAGCAATTAAGTGGGGCTCAGAAGGACCGGATTGAATTGATTGATTACCTATCTTAGCCTAGCAGTTTCCTATACAGGTTTAACTCCTACCTAGATAGGTAAGTGGGTCTCTAAGGGGGAACGGATTGATTTGCTTGTTGCGGACTGTGCTCACGAAAAGCTCCCTAAGAATTGACCTATATTTACGCGGCATTCCTGGCCCGCGTCTTGTTGTGGGCGCTCCCTGGGTAGATTCCTCTTTAGTCCATTCGACATAGTTAATCTCAAGAACGTCACGCGCCTTTGCTGCAAAATTCTCGCAACGAGGGCAGACAGATGCTCAAGAATGTCTGCTTTCTTCTCGGAGTTGCTAAGAGCATGCCAGTTTGTCGCGATATCCCCTGACACGAATATTGCAAGGCCGGCATCGTGAGTACTAAGCGCCAAGTTGGTCATGGGCATCCGCGATATCGCCAATATCGTACTTTTTCGGCATTTGCGATGGCTGGACAGAAGATGAGGGTGATTGGGCTGAACTAGTAGCAATCGACGCTGGAAAGACGACAGCGAATCCGTACGGACCGGCTCGCGGATCTATTACGCTTCGTGGGCCGCTAGGAGTGGCAGTGGTCTCTGGGGGCTCTTGTCCTAACTCTCTCAGGCTGGGCACGAGGATTAACGACAACGGAGGACCGCAGATGCTCTTTGATCCCGACGTTAGCGAGCCATTAGAGAAAGACCAATGCGGCCACTAGCAGATGCGTTCTGATGCTGTTGTATTGGGATTTTCGAGAATTGAGTCCTCATTGTTTGTGGTGTTTTTCCACAATCACGTCATAGTGACTTATCTCTCGTCAGCGACCTCTCAAGCGAGACATGTCTGTCCCAGTACTATAGAACGCTTTGCGGATCATTAAATTACGCATCATTCACTGCGTCAAGGTGCAAAGACGCCATGAGTAAACTGTGACAAGCTCTATGGCTCCTGCTAGTAGAAAGAATAGAGTTCAGCTACCTTTATCGATCAGCTAGATTACATGCTACTCGGCCTTGCTCATCTGTGCCTATCCCATTCTCTGCATCTCCTCCCTCATTGACCTTTGCGTGTAACCGTGGAGATGTGCGGATCTAGGGGCAACGCTACCGTTTCAACCCTTACGGGCCCACATCATTTCTGTTCCTCTGGTTTGAGTGTTTTAATCCTATCTGTAAAGAGGTTCAAGAGAGGATTGTGCAACTCCGGTATCGTGCTCATACAGGCCGCAGCAGGGTCGCCACTTCCAGCCAGACTACCACACCAGTACTCATTTCCCGGAAACGCATTTCCATCCCATGCATAACTTAACACGAGCAGCTCATCAGTATCAAGTTTTTCGGTAGGGTTGCGCCTACTAAAGATGACTCTGATGCCTTGTTTCCACGCAAGGGCGACGAGATGCTCAGCGCAAGGTGGTGGAACCTCGATCCAGGCAAACTCTAGCGTTGAGATATTAGGGAGGGTGAGTGAGGCGAGGGCTGACGCGAAGGTATTGACATAGAGGGATGGCTGGTCCTTGTGGTGTTGCCAGACGCCTAGTCCGAGGCCTACGACATAGGCGTAAGCTTTCTGATTTTTCTCTTTTGCGCGATCATTAGCTTCCAGAAGGAAAATCTCAACAGTGATCCGCATGCGAGCCGTATACATATCCTTGTCAAATGTCGTCATCTCGTTCTTTACGACGCCGAAGAACGATTGGAAGAGCGTGCTTAGCCGTGGATCCTGATACTTTGATTCCGAAGGAAGTATAAAGATTGAATCCATCCTATCCCGCCTTTCGAATCGTGCACCCACCAGCCCTACAATGACGCCACGGTTTTGGAATGTCCCAGCCTGCCCAGGAATGCCTCTGTTGTACCTATTACCGTCGTTAATGAAGTAGCTAAAGCCACTTACACCTACGAGCGAGGATAGCATAATCTCATCGTATGATAGGTACTCCGCTAGTCTCAAGCACTCATTTTTCTCTTGAGCAACCGTACCGTTGCGGTCCCACTCGACAGTCCCGTCATCAATTGTAGTGCCGTCACGTAAGACGGTAAAGTCGTTTGTGCCCATAAACGTCAAGGGGCGCTTTGTGAGAAGGCGAGAGACTTCATCTTCCCAAGTAATTATGTGAGAATAGAGTGCCTTCTCGTATTTGGATCCGTAGGCGCGTTTGTGGTCAAGAAATTGGTCGACAAGCTTTGGGAATTTATGGTGAATTACAATACGGGTGCTCTCAGCGTCAGCCTTGATGACCTGTGGATCGAAATTTCTGATTAGATTTGCTGTGGTAGGAGGATCGATCATCAGATTATCGTGGTTGAAATCCATGGTGATATTCCCGCCAGTTGAAGTTCTGATAGGAATGAGCTTCAAAGGAGATGACTTTGTAAGAGAAACTTTCCAGTCAGTTACTTTGGTGGTCCTTCTCTTGTTGAGAACAAGGATCCTCGGCGCCGAAGCCTCGAAGGCTCCAAATGCTGCCTTTTCCCGTTATGTGTTTGGACTAGCATAATGAGCATGAAGCATGGCCAATGAAGAAAGAGACCGAGACCCACGTTTGAGCGCTAGATATCTACATGAGAGACTTGAAAGCTTGAGAAACAAGCAAGTCACCAGCCACAGGGTTGTGAGAGAGGCGTTATCTTTCGCAGGAATGAATGAAAAAGACCCACGGAACTAAGATCGGTCAAAGCCGAGGCGGTGTGCGCTAGCGTGATCTATCTAATTACTAACAGACAACATCTATCTCCTCAACTACCCCCCTGCACCACCTATAAATACCTGCAAATCATCCGTTATACCTGCTTACACTTTATTTTCCACTTTTTACCCCTATACTACCTCTGTAGCGGTTGCAATAATAGTGCAAAGTTGACGCTTTTCGTCTGTGCTTAGGTGTTCGTTAATGTGCACGGTCTATTTAACCTGGGCGTCGGCGTAACGAGCCACTCGGCGTGCCGAGACACCCAACACGAAAGCTGGCGCACAAAGATGAGGCTGCAGAACTACATATAATAACTATTATTATGATATTTTATAGTACAGTGGTAAACAGGGCGTTGCGATCAATCTGTACTACTTGAATTTACTTGGGAGGTTGACGTTGCGGCCTCGCCGGGTAGTCTTTAGTGGTGGTGAAGGTGCACGCTCTACAGCTACACTAGAAGCTACACTACTACCTCCTCGTTTCTATCGCTTCTTCTTTTAAGTAGCTATACTTAAAGCTTTTCTCTTTTAATTTTAAGATAGCTAGAGAGCTTTTTTTGCATTTTAAGCCTCTTTCTTGCGAGCTCGCTTAGCTACCTAATTAGCCTTCTCCTCCCTTACCTTTTTAGCTCTCTCTCTCTCTATATACTTCTCTTTAGTAATCTTCTACTTATAGAGCTTAGAAGCCTTTTTAAGCTTAGATCTCTTAGCTTTTTTAATCTATTACTCCCTTTCTTTATACTCTTTTACTCTCCTATAAGTATATAACTCTCTTAGTTTCCTTAGTAACTAGATAATACTTCTACTATAGTACTCTTCGCGCTATTAAAGGTTAAGAGTTTTACTCTTTTTATTTTATCTCTTTTTAATAATAAGAGCTCTCTTTAGGCTATTAATCTTATAGTATAGTAGCTTATTTTAGATAGAGAGAGAGTAGAGTAATTAAATAACCTTTTTTACTTCTTCCTCTACCCTATCTTTTATAGCTAACTAAATAACTTCTTTTATCTTTCTTTAATTAGCCTTATTAAGAGGTAGTAAGCTACTTTCTTATTCTTCTTTATATAGAGTCTATAGGTAGAATCTTTTAAGTATAACTTTTAGTCTTTTAGCTATATTCTAGTTACTTAAAAAGATATTAATATAGTCTTTTTTTTAAATAAGATAATCTAAGTATTCTAGAATAATAGAAAGAAGGTACCTTTTTTAATTAGAAGAAGGCCTTAGGTATTATTAATATAGAGTATAAGCTTATTTAAGTAAGCTAATAAGAGTAGCTTAAATATTACTATATTAAGTAGCTAAAGAGTAAAAGTTAAATAAAAAGGAAGAATAGCTAAGATAATTTAATTCTTCTTATAGTAATCTAAAAAATCTAGAGTTATATAGCTACTATAACTATCTATAATAAGTAGTTAGTAGAAGTATTAAGTCTTCTTCTTTATTTATATAGTAATTAAATACTTATTTAAGCTATACTAGGCCTATTTTATTATTTATCTAGTTAGAAAGAAATAAAGTAATAAAGACTTTATACTTTCCTACCTTAATATTATCTACTTATACTAATTAAATTACTTTATTAGTAGTTTAGTAGATAAGGCTTAGTAGAAGAGTATCTCTATTAGTCTTAATATAAGGTAATATAGTTATCTACTTATATAAGCTATCTTAAATTAAAGATTTTATCTTTTCTTTCTCTTATACTTACTTACTAAAGATTCTTTTACTTCTACCTATAACTCTAAATAAAAAGCTCTTTTTATCTATATTATATATATACTAAGGCTCTATCTTATACTTTTCTATTTTTTAGTAGAGAAGATTAAAGTAGTACTTATAGTTTACTTTAGAGTTAGCTTAGTAGTAATTATTATCTATACTAGTTATCTAGTAAGAGATAAAATAGTCCTTATTTCTATTAATAAATTAGGTTACCTAGCCTTCTCTTATAGCCTCTTTAACTATATATAAAGTAAAATTTTATACTATCTTTCTTATAGGAGGAAGGCCTCTCTTTATAAGATTATTAATATATTAAATAAGCTCTAACTCTTATTATAGGATAAGTTTCTATTAGTTAATTATCTTAGCTATAATTAGAGCCTAAATACCCTTATATCTTCGCGCTAGTATAGATCTATCTATACTATATATTATAGTAACTACTATAGTTTCTATAATACTACTATTACCTACCTAAACTATAAGTTTAGAGAGCCTAAGGAGAGTTTAGAGAGCCTCTAGAGTATAAGTATAATATAGAGGCCTTATACTAAGTATATAAGCTATACTCCTAATATATATCTTCTAACCTAAACTATTATTTAACTTTCTTTTATTATATAATATCTTATATTATATCTAAGTACTATATATAGTATATTAATTAAGCTTCTAAAGTACGCTCTAATATCCCTACTTATTATATCTTATAATATTATATTATATTACTAATATAATAACTAATATATTCTAGAATTACCCTAATACTCTATAATTAATCCTAAGCTAGCTATAAGCTCTTTAAGCTAACTCTACTATACTAAGAGCTAGTAATAAAGTACTATATACTAGCCTTACTAAATAAGAGGACTACTATTAATAGTAGATAAAGGAGCTCTAATATAAGCTTAAAATAATTAAGACTAAGTCTATACCTAATTCTTCCCTAGTTATTATTATAACTAATAATAAGGGTAACCTAGTTAATATAAGGCTACGCTAACTATAGAGCTTCGAGCTAGTTATAGGGCTGCGAGCTTATACAATATATACTATTCTACTCTAGTATTCAACGTTATTAAATACTTAGCTACCTTTTTAGGTTTATTTAGCGCAGTAGAGTAGAGCTGCGACCTAACATAGTATTCAACAACACCTACGCTGCGTAGTCTAGTATATAGATACCTACCTGTCTATAGGCTTGCGCCGGGGCTTGCGCCTAAGGGTATACGCTATAAAGAAGGAGGATAGTGTAAGACTGCGCTAACTATAGAGCTTCGAGCCGATTGCAGGGCTGCGAGCTTATACGATATATACTATTCTACTCTAATAATCAACATCGTTGATTATTCGAACCTTTTTAGTTGTTTAGCGTAGTAGAGTAGAGCTGCGTTCTAATAGTTAATACTAGTAATAAGATACTATCTAGAGATAGCTTAACTCCTATAATAATAAATATACCTACTATACTAATAGTCTAACCTTATACTAAATAACTACCTAACCTACCTATATTTAATAGTAGGAGAATAGACTTACTACTCTTTATTATTAAACTTTAATATAAGCTCTATAGTAATACTAATTAATACCTAAATAAAGAGTTAAAACTTATTTATACCTACTCCTATCTTAAATAAGATCCTACTACGCTTATAGACCTACTTATAGATAGTAATATTATTACTATAGAATAATTTATTAAATTCCTATAAGCTATATATAGAGACCTAAATAAGGAGCTCTTAGTATAGAGTAAACTTAATAATCTAAAGTAAGGAAGAAAGAGTTTCTTTTCCTATTTTACTAAGTTTTAAAGGCTAATTACTAATACTAGTTTAAATAAAGCTACCTAGATTAATTAACTCTAGTACTCCTCTTAGAGGAATTAACGTATATAATAGGTTTAAAATCCTAGACTAACTTAATAAGTATACTAACTTAATTACTTATATAATAATAACTCTAATACCTACTAAACTACTAATACTACTATAGGCTTAATATATAGCTCCTCCTAGAGACCTAGATACTATAGAAATTAATATAACTACTAACTACGCCCTAGCTAGCTCTATAGAATACTAGAAGCGCGTTAAAGAAGATATTACTTTAAATATAATAAGAAAGGCTATATCTCTTATAACTACTCTATTCCTATACTATAGATACGCTTAAGTAGTATACGCTATATTCCTCCCTATATATAAGTAACCTAGAAGCTCTTATAGCTACTAAATATTACCTTTATTATACTACTCTAACTAGTCCTAAGGCGCTATAGATCTTACTCCTACTCCTACTCCTATAAAGGAAAAGCCTTATCCTAAGGATAAGTTACTCCTTAGACTATATATTTATTAAATCTCTACTAAACTCTAGTCTAAGCCTTACTAAGATATCTAGAAATACTATATAATAACTCTATACTTACTCTAATAAGGCCTACTAAGAAAGTCTAAAAGCTCTTATAGATATAAGAGTAACTAGTATAGTATATATTTATAGAGATTTCGCGCGTAACCTAAAATTAAACTAAATACTACTACTTATATAATATACCTAACTAGATTTACTAGAACTATACTTAATAGTAGAGAAATCTCTTATACTATTAATTTAACCCTCTAATATAGAACCTATAAAGAGAACCTACGCCTATATATTATAAATATAGGTTACTATAATATAATTCTTAGCTAATCCTAGATATATAAGTATAGGTTAGTATTAACTATAATCGCGAGTAGTTAATATTTAACGCTTAATACTATATAGAGTACTATACGCGTAGAACCTAAATCTACTACCTTAATATATCTTATTACCCTAATATATAACGCCTAATATATCTTATTATCCTAATATATAATATTACCCTAATACGCCTTATTATATAAGCCTAACTATCTAATATAAATATAACTACTAGTTACTAAAGATAAAGTACTAGCTATAAGAACTAAGATAGAATAAAAGGAGAACCTTTAGGTATCCTAAAAGCTAAGAGAGAGGAGCTAGACCTTATATCTTAGCTTAGCCTAGATATATACTATATTAGAGCTACTCTACTTATATATATAGTATAGAAGTATAGCTATAAGATATTTATAGTATTAATTACTAATATTAATAAGGCCCTCGCCTAAAGGTCTATACTAACCTACTAATAAAGGTACTTATAGAGTACTATAACTTAATTAAAGTCTTCTTATAATATAAAGTAGATTAGCTACCTAAGAGATAGAAATATAACCTTAAGATTAACCTTAAGGATAGTAAGTAACTTAGATTTAGCCTATTATATAGTATATCCTAAAATAAGCTCCTTATACTATATTAGTACCTTAAAGATAACCTAGTAAAAGGCTTTATCTAGGCTAGCTTATCCCTAGTTACTTTACCTATAATCTTTATTAAGAAACTAAGAGGAGGTCTCTATTTCTACGTTAACTACTAAGCTCTTAATACTATTACTATTAAGAACTAGTATCTAATACTACTAATCTAAGAGACGTAAACTAACTTAGTAAAGCTAAGTACTATATAAAACTTAATATTATTACTACCTTTAACTATCTCTATATTATAGAAGTAATAAGTAGCTAACTACCTTTTATATATATTATAGCCTTTTTAAATACTTAGTTACTCCCTTTAGCTTAGTAAACTACTAAGTATATTCTAATACTTTATAAATAATATCCTATACCCTTCCTTAATATTTTCTATACTACTTATCTTAATAATATTCTTATCTATAGTAAGAACTTAAAGGAGTACTAGAAATATCTAAGCTATCCTTAGAGCTCTAAAAGAAGCTAGACTATACCTTAATATTAATAAGTATAAGTTCTACTAATCTAAAGTTATATACCTAGGCTATATAATCTCTATAAGTAGAGTAAAAATAGATCTAAAGAAAGTCTAAGTAATCTAAGACTAGGAATACCTAAGTAATATAAAAGATATACGCGCTTTTATTAGATTTACTAACTTCTACTAAAGGTTTATTAATAACTTTTCCTATATAGTAGTACTACTAGTATCCTTAACTAGAAAAGATACTAGGTTCTCCTTTAATAATACCTATTGCGACGCGTTTAATACCTTAAAATAAGCTTTTATAACTACTCTAATCCTCTATTACTTTAACCTAAGCCTATCTATAGTAGTAGAAGCTAACGCTCTAACTATATAATAGTAGGTATTCTATCTTAAAAGGATACCTTAGAGACTATCTAGCCTATTATATATTACTTAAAAAGAATAAACTCTACTAAGGAAATTATAAGATCTATAATAAGAAGCTACTTATAATTATATACTCCTTTAAATACTAGAGACCTAAACTAGAAGATACCTACCTTCCTATTACTATACTAAGTAATTATAAGAACCTATAATACTTTATAATAATAAAGTAGCTAAGTTATAGATAAGCTTGCTAGTCTAATACTTATCTTACTTTAACTTTATAATTACTTATTAGCTAGGTAAGAAGGAGAAAACCTAATATACTAATATAATAATCCTAAGACTAACTAGCTAGGAAGAAGTTTAAAATACTTATCTAAAAATACTATTAAAGCTAAATCTCTTTATTACCTATAGCTTATCTCTAATAGAGATAGATTAATTAATCTAAGAGATTATTAATAATAAATATAATACTAACCTATTTATCTAAGAAGTACTAGACCTCTTAAGAATAGGTACCTAAAGATTAAAGAAAATTACTATTACTAAGTATAAGGAATAAAATTATCGCCTATATTACTAAGATACCTTATAATCCTACCTATAATAAGCTTATTATTAAGCTCTTACGCGCTATATATAACTCTCTATAGGAGGCTACCTAGGTTATAGTAAGATACTAGAGATCCTCTAAAGAGAGTACTACTAGCTAAATATATTCTAAATAATCTACTATTATATCGCCTACTATTATACTTACTAAAGATTAAAGGCCTCTTATAAAAAGTACTATAACTTATTAAAGCCTCTACCTATCCCTAAATACTATTAGTAAGATATATTAGTTAACTTTATTATTAATATACCTAATTTAGAAGGATATACTAATATTATAGTAGTAGTTAATTACCTATTAAAGTACTAGTACTTAATCCTATATACTAGAATAGAAGCTTCTAATATAGCTCGCTTATTTATCTAATATATTTAGGTAAACTATAGCCTCCTAAGTATAATTATCTCTAATAGAGGTAGATAGTTTATCTCTACCTTCTAGGATAACTCTATAAGTAACTAAATATTAACCTATACTACTTAATAGGCTACTACCTAGAAACTAATAGCTAAATAGAGATTATAAACTCTATAATAGAGTAAGTCTTACGCGTATATATAAATTACTAGTAAAATAATTAGGTTACTTAGTTACCTACTACTTAATTTAAGGTAAATAATACTATCTTAGAGTTAACTAGACTATTCCTAATAATAGCCTATTATAGCTAAAATCTATAAATAGGCTTTAAGCTACCTTTAGCTATAAAAAGGCCCGCTTACTAGGCCTTATAAGCCTCTAATACTAATAAGATAATTAATAAGATATATAATATAACTTAGTTTATCTATAAAGAAATAATATAGGCCTAAGCCCTATAATAAGAATATACTAATAGAAAGTACTTACTAGTACTAGCCTATTAGGTAGGTAATAAGGTCTAGCTTAATATATATAATATATAAACGTAATAAGCTTTAAAGAAGCTTAATTAGAAGAACCTTAGCCCTTACTAAGTAGTTAAAGAGGTCTCTTCGTACGCGTACTAACTAGAACTACTAAGCTCTATAAAGATATACCCTATCTTCTACGTCTCTCTACTCTATTTAGCTAGAACTAATTACCTACCTAGTTAGTAATCTACTCTACCTATACTAGTAATAGTAGATAATAAACTTAAATACTTTATTAAGAATATTAAAGGACTCTACTATAATAAGAGAAAGAAATAATATAAATACTATATAAAATAGATAGGCTATAATAACCTATCCTAGGAGCCTACTATAGACCTAAGAGATAATAAAGCTATAACTTATTTCTACTAGTAGTACCCTAATAGATTAGAGCTACTAACCTAACCTAAATCAACCTAATATAATATAAAACTAGTACTAGTAGCGATAATTACTATATAAACGACTCTTATAGAAGTTTAAGTATAAGGCTACGCTAACTACAGAGCTTCGAGCCGATTGTAGAGCTGCGAGCTTATACGATATATACTATTCTACTCTAATAATCAACATCGTTAATTATTCGAACCTTTTTAGTTGTTTAGCGTAGTGGAGTAGAGCTACGTTCTAATATTAAGAATAAGAGGAGGGTACTATTATAGTAACTACTATAGTTCCTATAATACTAGTACTACCTACCTAAGCTACTAGTCTAGAGAGCTTAAGGAGAGCTTAGAGAGTCTCTAGAGTATAGGTATAATATAGAGGCCTTACGCTAAGCGTATAAGCTATACTCCTAATATATATCTTCTAATCTAAACTATTATTTAACTTCCTCTTATTATATAATATCTTATATTATACCTAAGTACTATACGTAGTATATTAATTAAGCTTCTAAAGTAAGCTCTAATATCCCTACTTATTACCTCTTATAATAACCTATATTATATATATACTAAAGGTACTTTATATAATAGAGGCTCTATAAAGAGACCTTATATTATATAACTTAGTTAGTAATACTAAGCCTCTAAGAAGGGACTATACTATATCTATATATAAAAGGTACCCCTCTTATAAAGATAGTTTAGTAAGTATTATTTTATTAATTAGCTTTCTTTCTAGAGATAACTATTATCTCTTTACTATCTATTATAACCTATAATAAGTACTATTATCTTCTAGTTACTACCTTATATAATAATACTTCCTATACTAATAGTCTAGGGATAATAAATATATACTCTCTATACTATACTATAACTAAGGAGGAGAGTATATATCTAATAGTTAAATAAAAACTAATACCTTCTATAGATAACTTATAGTATAAGTATATAATAAGTACGCCTATAATAATAGATAAATATATCTATAAAGTAACTACTTAATATAATAAACTAATTAAAATTTATACCCTATATACTCTTAAGGATAAGATTATACGCCTAGAATAGAGCGCCTCTCCTACTATACCTACTATAGGTAATCTAGAAGTAATAATTATTTTATTATATAAGTAGGGCGTAAGTAGCCCTATAGACTAAATAAGAGTAAAATATACTCTCTACCTAAAAGACTCTATAGAGTATAAGAGTAAGTTCCTAAAAGAATACTAGAAGTTTATATACTTATATAAAACTATATTTTACCTAGACTCCTATAAATTTAAATATAATAAATAAAAAGTCCTTTAGTCTATATAGTACCTTAAGAAGGATCTATATAAACTATAGTATATATACTATAAGTATAGCTTTAGTAATAATAAAATACTAATATAGAAATATTTTAAGAACTACCTACTAAACCTACTTTCTAACCCTATTAATTATAGTTTAGAAGTAGCTATAGTATACTTATTAGTAGAATAATATAAGGACTAGATAATTAAATTATTTATAGGATACTTAGAAGTTCTTAAAGATTAGCTCCCCCCCTATATAGAAGAATAAAGGGTATAATACCTATTCTTAAAACTATAACCTAATCTATAATAAGCTATTATAAATTATTACTAGGTTCTAGCTATAAGGGAAGATCTTATTACTCTTAGCTTAATACTAGAGTAGAACCTATATAGCGCGCCTAATATATATAAAGAATATATAAGTAGTATATATAAGCTATACTAAAAAGAAATACTATCTAAGAATAAAGTATAAAACTCTTAGAATAAGCTAATAGATAAGGCTCTAGTTAAATACTTTAAGTACTATAAGAAAGGATATTATACTAAAGAGTATTAAAGCTTAAACTTAAATTATACTCCTATCTATATAAACTAAATAGGAAAAGACTAAGTATTATAATTAGCTTAAAAATAATAAGGTATAAAGTAATTAATATCTTACTAGGTATAAAGTATATATATTATACTAATTTAGATACTAGTCTTAAAACTAAACTTTAAGTAATTTTAGATCTATAGGCTAATATTAGCTTTATTAGCTAAAGAACTATAGTAGAGTTAGACCTAATACTAATTAAGGATATTAAGCTCTCTAGGCTAGGTTAGATTAAAGTATAAAGATAAAATACCTATACTACTTATAAGCTCTAGGTATACTTTACTAATAATAATAATATAATATATAGAGCTAAAGTTATAGTATATAGAGTAGATAAAGAGGGGGTACCTCTTCTACTTAGTAATCCTTTCCTCTAAAAAGAAGGAATATAGCTAGATTATAGATTATAAACTTAGTACTAAGAATATATATCTATAGCTTAAGTAATACTTTATATATTTAAGGAACTTATAGAGAACTTAGAGGAAATATAGGTAGAACTATACCTACTTAGAGTACTCTAAGCTAATATAATTAAATTAGACTATAAAGTATATATCTAGATTATAACTATAGTATATAAAATTATTAGATATATAATAGAGTAATCTAATAATTATACGCTAGCGCTATACTAATAGCTAAGCGAGCTAATTAATAGAAATTAGGTATACCTAAATTCTATTAATCTATACTAAATATAGTAGACTATTATATTATAATCTAAATAGTATAGGGCCGAACTATAATAACCGAGATAATAGATCTCTACTATCTATACTAGTAAACCTTAGTATACTAGGTAGAGACGAGTATATAGAGGAGTAGTAGAGCGATTAAAGAAGGGGAGAATAGAGTAATTAATTAATTCAATTATTACTATATATTAATTAATTAACTTTTTACTATATACTATAATTATATTATTATCTAGATTAAGGTAAACTATTAAAGGTACCTATAAATCTAATAATTAAGAGTCTTACTATCTTAACTAAATTAAGTTAATTAATTAATATAAAATAGCCTATATATTATAACGCGATCTAATAGTAATACTAAAGAGTAATATAGACTATACTATATAGATTACTTAGCTTTAATCTAGATATATAGTATATAACGTTTAGGATAAGATTAACCTAGATATAATTACTCTATTAATCTAGAAACTAGATATAGTTAGAGCTCTATTAATTACTAACTATACGCTAGCTATAAATATTTAGAATCTAACTAGATAATCTAAACTCTTAACTACTAGTCTTAAAGCTTTTAAAGAGGATCTTAAATACTATAAGATTCTAGCTAAGTAATACTATAGTAATTAATACGAGTATAAAAAGGAGTAGGTAAGTATCTAGTATATTATTATACTTATCTAATCCTTAGTCTTACTATATCTACTATATATATACTACCTACTAGACTAGTTACTATAATAGTAGCTAACTAACCTAAAATAAACTATTAGTATAGATAAGTATATTAAATAAGAATAAGCTTATAATAGGTATCTTAACTTATTTAAGCCTATAAGAAGTACGTTAAACTAAGATATATAGCTAGCTAAGTATAACTATACTACTACTAAGGCTAAAATATACTAAGTAGTAGAGCTATTATAAATTAATATAATTACTTAAGACTTCCTAGTATCTATTAATAAAGTAGTACTTATATAGTTAATAACCTTTTAGAACTATAGATAATTTTTACCTAGTATAAACTAGAAGGAGATAATAAAACACTACTAAGAGTATATAATAGTAAATTATCCTCTTAGATTAGGGAAATATAAGGCTACTTTTATAGTTAATAATACCTTATCTCTCGCTACTAGTAGTACTACTATCTAGAGTAATATAAAGGACGCCTCTATTATAGATAGCGCGCTACTTAAAAACTAGAGTAAAACTTATAATTAATAGATATATAGAGAAAATATAGATATTAAATAATCTTATAATTAAGATATAACTATAGTAGATAGAGTATATTACTCTACTTATAGTAGATTATATAATATATAAGATTACTACTATATCTACTTAGATAAAGTACCTAAGTAGTAGATCCTAAATAAGACTTAATAAGAGCTTATTAACTATAAGTATAAGTATAATACTATACTTTAAGGGCTAATTAGAGAATAGATAAAATCTTATATTAAGTAATTATAGACTTTAATACCTAATATCTAAGATAAGTAACTAGATAGCTAGAAAATCTCTAAAGTTACTCTTACTATAATAAATAACTATAATAAATACCTACTCTAAAACTCCTTTATCCTTAACTTAGGCTTAATCTACTATATTATAAATAACCTAGATCGCGTCTATAACTATTATCTACCTTATAAGATAACTATATATAGGCTAGTAATATAAAGATATAGGTAAAAGGATATAGGTCTATTAACTTAATTTAAAAAGTTAATCTAAGGTAAATAGACTAGCTCTATATAATAGCTATATACCTAGATATCCTCTATAACCTAGTCTTATTTCGACTACTCTAGTAGAGAGGAATATAGTAGAATACCTAAGTAGAACCTATAACCCTAAATAAGCTAGATAGGTAGATAATTAGAGACCTTACTAAGATCTATAGCTAGTAGGTACTTAAGTTTTATCTAATATAAGAAGTTATATTATACCTATAAGTCTTAATTAGCTAGAGTAACTATACTACTATAGTATAAGAGACTTAGCTATCTAGAACTAGTAGTAATTAAGTACCTCGTCTAGTAAGCTTAAGGGTGCGCGTTAAAGAGTAATTACTATCGAATATAACGCGTATAGTAGAGCTAAAATAAGGAGGTAGATTAACTAAATACTATAAGTAAATAATAAAGGCCCTAGAGAGAGAATTGTAATTGATTTCCACTTATATAAATTATAAAACGTTACTAAAGAGAAGAGCTAGATACTAGCTACTAATAAGTACTCTAGACTATAGTAGGACTTCTACTTTATAGATAACTAACTAGCGAAGTTAATTATCAAGATACTAATAAACCTTATTCTCTTCTTAAAGAACTAGTATAATATATTAGTTAAAATAATTAAAGCTAATAATAAGATTATAATAGTAAAGCTAGAAGTCTAGTAGTAGCTAAACTTATAGGTATTACTATTAAACTATTAGCTCTAGATACGCAAGCTTAAAATAGAGGAGTAGAGCGTACTAGAGGTATTAATAAGGAGAAATCACGTATAATATAGCTTAACGCTAACTTACTATAGGAACTCTAGCTAGAAGTTATACGTACTAGAGTATACCTCTATAATTGAATACTAAGTTACTTAAATAATTAGAAAATACTATATAAGACCTTCTTTACTAGAGTAGCTTATAATTAAGGAATTGTAGTATTATAGAGGAAGCTAAACCTAGCTTATCTAAAAGTATATAGGTGTAAAGCCTTTACTATAACTAATA
This sequence comes from Phaeosphaeriaceae sp. PMI808, assembly GCA_021365335.1. Lineage (NCBI taxonomy): Eukaryota > Fungi > Ascomycota > Dothideomycetes > Pleosporales > Phaeosphaeriaceae > Phaeosphaeriaceae sp. PMI808. Next base: position 41,073 of record JAJTIZ010000193.1, on the reverse strand, counting down.
ATACCTACTATAGTAAGTTAAGACTATAACGCCTTAACCTAAAGGTCTAGATTAGATATCTAGTTAGATACTAATTATTAAATATCTACTAGATATAGGTACTATCTATAGCTAAGGTAATAAGTACTTATAATATTATCTTTAATAAGTATATAATCTTTAATAGTAAAATAGAGGACCTAATAGATAATCTTATACATTAAACGCTAGAAGAGATTACTACTTATATAAGAACTATTAAGCTCCTAACGCTAACTTATTAGCTAGAAATAGAGTCTTTCTATAAGGATAATACTAAACTAGATATATTAACTAAAAGTAATAAAGTAGACCTATCTAGCTACTATTAAGGAAGAAAGATTAGAGATTACTATTTAACTCTACTACTATTACTACTATTAGTAGTACTACTAGCTCGATTAATAGCTAGGGATTAGCTAGGTCTAATACTAGATAAGATATCCGAAACCAACTTAAACTAAGAGTAGTTAATACCTATAATAAATCCCTATAATAAATAAGGTTTATCTAAAACTATTCTATAGGTAGTAGCTTTTATAGCGGGTACCTAGGTAGGAAATATTAGAAATATAGAGGAGAGCTAATAGATAAAGTAAAGATGAAAAGATTACTTATAATAGGCTTGAAGCTTTATCTCGATTAACTCCTACCTCTACTAACCTACCGAATAAATCTAGATAACTATCTAATAAGTAAACTATTTAAAGAAGCTAAATAAGCTTATATAACTAGCTATTAGTAGATAAGATTATAGACTAAAGTACTAGCTAAACTAATTAAATAATTAGGTTAGTAGATACTTAATTATAGGTAGGTTTATACCTATAAGTTAGATAAATACTACTAGTTTATTAAGTGTAAAGCCTAACTAGTAGTACGTAGAGACTAGTAAAGAAATATTATATTATAAGATACCTATACTATAATACTAGCTAGCTACTCCTTCCGGACGCTTATAGCGATTACAGCTAAATATAACCTTAAACTAAAGTAGTATAACGTAACTAATACCTTTATCTACGCTATAATAGATAGAGAGATCTATATAAAGATACTAAAGGGATACTAGAAGAAGGGGACTATCTTTTAGGTCTAAAAGGCTCTATATAGTCTATAAATCTTACCTCTACTATAGTAGAGAGAGTTTACTACTATACTTAAAAGAATAGGCTTCTAGATAGTACTATATAAGCTATACTATATAGTAAAAGATAGTATTATTATCTTCTACGTAGACGATATTATTATAGCCTATAATAAAAAGAAGACTAAGGAAGTAGAGTAAGTAACTAATCTCCTAAAAGAGAAATATACTATTACTAGAGGAGTAGATCTCTAATAGTTCCTTAGTATAGAGATTATCTAGAATAGAGAGTAACGCCTTATCTAACTCCTATAGACTACGTATATTAATAAGATAAACTAGCTTATAGATAAATAAGATATCTACTATAATACTCTAATAGCTACCTCTAAGCTTAAGCCTTATACTAGCTTAGTAACGCTATCTAAGATTAATAAGTACTAGCGTAAAATTAGCTTACTCCTATTTACTATAGTTACTACTTATCTAGATATAGCTTTCGCTACATTATAGCTAGCTCGATTCCTCTCTAATCCTAGTATAGAGTACTAAGATGCTACTAACTAGGTAATTATATACCTATTAGCTACGAGATAGAGAGCCCTATAGCTTAGTAGAGGAGACTTACTTCAAGTAGCTAGTAACGTATTATTTACTAATAATATAATAGATAGAAGGAGCTCCTAAGAATATATAATTAAGCTCTTTAATAGGCTAGTTGCGTAGAGAGCTAATAAGCAGGATACAATTATAACATTAACTACTAAAGCCGAACTTTTAGCTCTATTATAAGTAGCTAAAGAGGCGATATTTACGTTAAGACTACTTAACGAGCTATAAGTTAAGCTGCCTACGTGCTACATTACTATCCAGTGCGATAATACGCAGACGATCTAGCTCATAACTGAAGAGCTGGCTAAACTCTAGACTAAACTAAGGCACGTAGATATCCACAACTACTAGCTGAGATAGGAGGTATTAGTAGGCTGAATTAAGGTCTAATATACTCCATTAACAGAGATAACTGCTGACGGCTTTATAAAGGTACTCCTAGGAAATAAGTAGGAGAGGTTCTTAACCTAACTTGGACTGGTAGAGGTAAAAGAGCACTAAGTGACTCATGAGGCACCTCTCGACGAAATCCAGACTCAACTCGATACTATGACGCTCATCTAGTATACTTGGTCCAGCTTGATGAGGGTTGTCAAGCTGAAGGGGTGTGTTAGATATGCGATGGAGCGATCTGGCGATGGAGCGATCTGACGATTGCACGCTAGCGCCACGCTAATAGCTAAGCGAGCCAATCAACAGAAATCGGGTACACCCAAATTCTATCAATCTATGCCAAATATAGTGGACTATCGCATTACAATCCGAACAGCATGGGGCCGAACTACAACAACCGAGACAACGGATCTCCACTATCCATGCCAGTAAACCTCAGCATGCTGGGTAGAGACGAGTATATAGAGGAGCAGCAGAGCGATTAAAGAAGGAGAGAACAGAGCAATCAATCAATTCAATTCATTGCCACACATCAATCAATCATCTTTTCACTACGTGCTATAATCACATCATTATCCAGATCAAGGTGAACCATCAAAGGCACCCGTAAATCTGACAAGTACTAGGACTGCTTAGAGCCGCTTAAGCTTGCTACAGAGAGGCTAGAGGGTTGCGGTAAAGCAGGTAAATTTAGTGCTATCTACGAGGTTATACCTGTTTTTAAGTATGTACTCAGCGCGCTCGAAGCCCGTACGCGCCTATACGAGTAAGTTGATTTTAACTACGCTAACGCGCTAGAGGATTATCTTAAAATCAACTTACGCGCTGCCTAGAGTAAGGTAAATAACTATTATAACAAGCTCGATAACTTACTAGTCTACTACGCTGCTGTCTACCTCTATCTATACTATAAATACTACTACGAGAATAGTTAGGTAAATAAGCTAGAGTGGCTTACTACAGCTAATGCTAGGTTTTAATGGCTTTAGCAAACGTATAAACCTTAACGCTAGTAGGTCTTATCTCATATAACTATAACAATTGCAAGTGGGAGAGATGATGTAATTGGCGCGTTTATACACTGCAGTAATAATAGGGAGGACGTAGCTCACGATGAGTATGAGCGCTGGAAAAGTCAAGAGCTAGAGTGGAGCAAAGAGTAATACTTAGGCGATGGTCACCTAGTTACGTACTGGATACAAATGCGCTCAAAATACCCGTGTTTGAGCCAGTTTGCTATCGATATACTGACTATCCTAGTATTAAGTTGCGATTGCGAGCGGCTCTTCAGCGAGCTCGGCGACCTACTCGAGCCTAAACGACGCGCTATTGGCAGTGAGCTACTTGCAGCTCTTCAGTTAGTAAGAGCGTGGATAAGAGCTGGCTTCAAAACTCAGTCCAACAGTAGCGCTGAGGGCGGCAATGACGACGATCTATCGGATGAGGATATTGTACGCGACTACAATATACAAGAGTGGATCACCTAGCAACTGTAGTTGTATATAGCTTCGATCTCTTAGCGTCCAATCTAATCAATCTGCCAATCAATTTGCAATCAATCAGCCCGAAAACACCAACAATCAATCCACAATCAATCAGCGGCGACGCTGCCAACAATCAAGTCAATCGACGACTCCAAGATTGATTAGATTGATTGTTGCGGAGTCTGACGGTACGTGCATAGACACGTTAGCTCTTCCCTCTTACGTGCCTCTCTTTCTCCATCTCCGGCCGGACTGTCTACTTACCATTTCTATTCATTCCTGAGCTCGCCTTCAGGGTATCCGCCACACGACCGAATAACAATGTCAGTTTACTATCCCATTCGCGCTGCAACGATGAGGTTTATAACTATTCATTACAAGGTAGTAACTAGAAGACAATAGTACTTGTCGTAGGTTACGATAGATAGTAAAGGGATAATAGATATCTCTCGAAAGAGTAGGTTGATTAATACAAAAAGGAAGTCGATACAAGCACGTGCAACCCGAGCTATCTGCAGGGCGTTTAAAGCGACATCTAAGGCGACCCTCGACGTGGAAGCATACCTACTCCCAGTCGAGCAGCAGATATGGAAACACAACACAGAATCATTAAGCCGCGTGCTCTCCTGCCGAGATCTCCCTGAGCTGACAGCTCTTGGACGAGATGAAACAATAACAAGGCGTAAGAGAACAGACTATGTCAGCCCACTTCGAACCATCCACCGAGAAATCAAGGGGAAGGGCGCCACGAGCCTCAGCAACAGAGAATCAATCCCGGCTTTCGTAATGCCTCCTTGGTGGCAAGGTCCGAACATCTACATCGAGCCGAATGACGAGGAAGCACGCTCCCGACACGACTCAGTGACAGCCGACAATGGCAATATGTGCATCTGCACAGATGGAAGCTGCATTGGCGGTCACACGGGAGCAGCAGCAGTATGACCACTGAAGCAACAGATGAGAAGCGCATACATGGAAACAGATGCTGTCTCCACGGTCTACGCGGCAGAGCTACAAGGCATAAACCTAGCACTGAGTATGGCACAAGCGGGTGTCGAAGCAGGAGGAAGCCAAAGACGGGTCAATATATTCGTGGACAACCAAGCGGCAATCCGCTCACTGAATAGGCCAGAGGGTCGCTCGGGAGCATATATCATCAGGCAGATTGCGCAACGAGTCACACAGCTCCAAGCCAACGGAATCGCCGTGGACATCCGATGGATCCCGGCCCACGAAGGAATAGATGGGAACGAAGCAGCGGATCAGGCGGCCAAAGAGGCGACGGGATGGAGAAAGGAAGGAGAGGAAGGCCCAAGGGCAGATTCACTATCCGAGTTGTACTCACTTCGAACGACACTCAAGATGTGGAGCCGTAAGACAGTGGGCAGACAGTGGGAAACCAACTAGAAGGCAGAAACAAAGGGCAGAGCCACGCGCAGGTATACGCCCAGGCCAACAAAGAAGGTTCTTCAGCCCCACAGCGATTTGAGCAAAAGCGAGAGCGCGCTCCTGGTACAGATGAGGACCAAGAAGATAGGGCTCAAAGACTTTCTCTTCAACCGACGCGTACCCGGCATCATGGACTCCAGGTGCGATTGCCGAGAAGGACGACAAACGGTGGCCCACACTCTTCTGAGATGCCCCAAACTAAGAGGCATCCGGAGTAAGGAACTCGGCCGATTCCCAGGACGAAATAACCTCCGAGCTATCCTGAATACGCGCAGCCTAGCCACCAAAGCTATCAGAGTTATGGAACAGACGCGGATCCGAGGGCATAGCAGGATCAACGACGAATAGACGAAGTCGTGCATTGGGGGAGACTGTAGGTAGGCGGACGGCGAAATACGAGGCAGTGCCTCTTAGAGCCTAGACAAAACAGATCCATTAGCAGGACAACTAGCGTCTACAAAAGCGGGCCAGGCATTTGGAGACGGTGGAGGAAAGAAGGGAGGATGTCGGGAACAGCTGGTGTTGTTTACACTAAGCGAGGCGAAGTGGGGCGCGACGGATTCGGTAAGGTCTGTCGCGTGTCGGCTATTCGCCAAGTCCTCCTAACCGGGCATAGCTGCTGACTCAGAGCGGCCAAAACCGAGCAGGATAAAATCAATCAATCAATCAACGACCACAACCGTATCCGATCGAAAGGAACTCAGTGACGAGTTTTCGACGCGCTGAGCGACGCGGTTTCGCAGCCGATAACGATGTCGTGGGCGACCCGGCTTCGCAGCTGCCGGAGCACGGCTGAGCAACTTTACTTGTGGGTATAAGCAACGCAGCCGGACCATTTGCGCAAGACGAGAGTTGCTCCGACGCCCCCACCGGGCTAGTTCCCGCTGGCGACGCGACGCGACGGACGTGTCACGGCGGGCCGGTCCGCGCCTGGAGCCGCCCGAGGGGGGGCGATGGGGCCCGTACTTTTTCCAGCGGGCGCAGACGTGGTGCGGCAACGAAACTCCGCGTCGACGGCGAGAATTCGGCGTTCTTGCCCGGTCTGCACTCAGGTCGGCGATGCGGAGTAGGGTATTTTGGTTGGCGAGCGACGATGATATCGAAGGTCGTTAACAATTGCCATGGCTTGTCGCGTCACTGTTTAAATTTCGCCATAAGTCGCGAGCCTGATGTCATGGTCCGTGAGTTGGATATGCAATTTCGTACAACGAATGGCTGTCTGTTACGATAGCACAATACTCTCCTCTTTGAATCCGGCCAGCTGCAAAGCCTTTCCTCCCATCAATCCTTGGATCCAACACTCCCCGACGAGGATGTACGTACCAGACCCGTCCCGCCGCCGACGAACAACATATGGGATACAACTGCCGTGAAATATACAAATGCGATCTTTCGGTTTGGCCTCCCAACTATGCCGCCACGGTACCCAGGCCAGCCGATCACCAGACGTGACGCAGAGGCGACGATATCGTGACCAGTATAGCATTGAATCCCGAACACTGTCTACCCTATTTCCAGCAACAAAATCGCTGATAGAACGGATAAAATCAGGGGTAGGCTTTCTCAACTGGTCCATGCCGAACACTAGTGCGACACAGAATTTCCAGTATCCTTTCCTCGAGCGAGAATCCCAATCCCATTTTCGTGAAAGGTGGCGCTTTGCGAATATCATGGCCGCTTTGACATGCTGATTCTGGGTGGTGAGGTTCGCCAGGTCATGGACAGTAGTAGACACTGTTAGGACCCTGTCGATAAAGGCCCCAGTCAGGGTCAGATTTTTGCCCTCGTCAATCTTAAAAACACGGTGGGGGAAACAAGCGGTCCTGCTCAGCCGAGAACCGAATGCCTTGAAGTGACGGACATCGGTTAGACTATTCGGTAGGCCGTCCATATCATGACACGGTGCCCACGAGGGTCCTGAGCATGAGCAGATTCCTCCAGCAGCGCGAGTGTATGATAGGAGCGCCAAATCGGGAATCTCCCGAAGAGCCCAAGCAGCAAAGTCCGTAAACATACGTTGGTGGCCGTATCGGCGGTGGTAATTGATGGGAAAATCCAGGTCGCGGACAAGCCCGGAAAGCGCATAAATCCGGTCTCTCTTATAGGTTTATTGAAACCACTCCGTCATCTAGATAAGGTTGAGAATGTTACTAGTCTTAGTAGAATTTTATCCATCGAGTATTTGTTAGCGGATTGCGTGCATGCGATAAAGGTTCATTATTACCCTTATAGAAATTAGGTTTAGGTATTCGTAGAGGTCCTCGATACTATTAAGGAGTTAGAATAAGGTAATAACCTTTATTAGGAAATATATAGACTATTAATAAAATAAATATAGTACTTATATACTATATAGCGAGATACAAGTAATAGAGCTACTAGAATTTACCTAGGAAGATATCTTAATAGACTTTATAATAGGTCTACTACTATTAAAAGACCTTACTACTAGAATTATTTATAATATAATAATAGTTATTATATATCAATTTATTAAATATATAGAGATAATACTATTTAGGAATAACTATACTACGAAATAGTTAGTATTTATATTCCTAGATCGACTAATTAGATACTATAGAATACTAAAGTTAATTATTAGTAATAGAGATAAGCTCTTTATATCTAACTATTAGATAATACTACTAGCTTTAATAGGTATAAAAAGAAAGCTATTAATAGCTTATTATCTATATATAAATAGATAAATAGAAAGGATAAATTATATAATAAAAGTATATCTATAAATTTACGTTAATACTTAATAAGATAATTAAGTATTATTACTACCTATAGTATAACTTATATACAATAATAAGTTCTTAGAATTAATAGGAAGAATACTATTCTTTATAAATTATAGAAGATATCTAAACCTATTTAAAAAAATATTACTAGGACTAAAAGTATAAGTAGTAATAGTAACTATAGATAAACTTAAGAAAGTATATAAAGAAATATAAGATAAGATACTATAAGGTAGACTTTATATAAGATTACCTTAAGAGGTATAATAACTTATCGATTAAAAAGGATATAAATAGTAGATAGAGAGCTAACTAAGGGAAGGAGTTTAGCTCCTTAATATACGCGTTCCTTAGCGCCTCGCGCTAGGCCCCTTTAGGACTAGCTTCTATACTAGGCCGAAAGGGGAAGGAAGAGTAAAAGAAAGAAAGTAAAAGGAAAGAAAGGGAGGAAATCGAGAGATAGTTAAGTACTATCTCCTTCTACTCCCTTATAGATACTTAGAGTATAGGAAAGTAGTATTAAGTACGCTAATAAGAAATAAAAAATAGTACCTTAGCTAAAGAAGGGGGATAGAGTATATTTATATATAAAGAATCTATATATAAAATAACTAAATAAGGGATTAGATAATATTAAGGTTAGACTATTTTTAATTAAGTTATAAGATAGACTAGTTATATATACCTTATAACTCCTAAAAGATATAAAAATCTACTCTAAGTTCTATATAAGTAAACTAGAACCTACTAACCTAGAAATACTACTATAATAAAACTTTTACTATAAAATAGAAGAAGAAGATAAATTTAAAGTCGAAGATCTCTATAGATACTAAGAAATAGGACGAGAAGAATTCTAGGATAATAATTTCTATTAAGAATAATTAGTTAAATAGAAAGGCTACCTAAATATAGAAAATATATAGGAAATAGAAGCTAATCTCTAAAACTATAAGGAACTACTTAGTAAACTAGAAAGAGATACTATATTTATTTCTATATAGGAGTAAAGGAATAATAATACCTAGATAATAGTTATATTAAAGAGATAATATAGAAGAATAAAGATTAGAAAGAACTTATAAGAGGTAGAGATTTAATTAGAAAGACTAATAGAAGAAGTAATACCCTCTATAGTAATATATTTATCTAATAAACCTAGCATAGACTAGAGTATAAGCGAAGAGGCTATATTAATTAAAAGGTTAGGATAATTAAATATCTAATAAGAATCTAGTTTACCCTCTAACTCTAATTCTAATATAAGGTATAAGGTCTTATAATAAGTATACTCTTTAGTATATTATAGAATTTTCTTATTCTATAATAATTAGTTAATAATAATAGTAAGAAGTACCTTATCTTTATTAACCTTTTTCTTATACTCTTTATAAGTCTTATTAAGAGACCCCTAGAATATACTAATATATAGATAATTAAGGCGAGTATACTTAGTATACTCTAAATTAGAATTTAGTATAATATAATAAGAAGATCTAGAAATAGAATACTTAAGATAAGGATTTTCTATAGAGTAATTAGCTTTAAGAATTTTAGAGACTAGATAAAACTTTTACTTATAGGCTAACGAAGATATTATAGTAGGCTAACTTATAACTAGTATAGGGTACGCTACTTATAAGTTAGGACTAACCTAATTAGGAACTAAGGCCTAAGGATAGAATTAACTAGAAGAGAGAGGATAGTATTATAATCCTAATAAACCTAGGACTTTATATAGGATTACTATTAGATATATATATAGGATAAAGTAATAGTTATTATATAACTACTTTAATTAAAGCGCGTAAGATTAAGCGTATAAGATTAAACGTATAATATAAAGCGATTATATTAAAGTAATTAATATAAAGCGCCTTTAGTATATATATAAACGTAGGTATTAAACCTCTATAGTTTATTATATTAAACTTAACTTAGTCTATTAAGTAATATACTATTAATCTTACTTTATCTTTAAGAATTAAACCCTACTTTACTAATATATAGTTAGTATATTAGTAGACCTTAATATCTAGTTACTAAGCTTAAGATAGTATATAATATACGTATAAAACTTATCCTATTTTATTACTATAATTAGAATAAATAAACTAAGAGTATATACCTATCTCCTATACTAGGTATAGATACTAATAAAGTATACTAAGTACTATCCTAGCTAATACTCTAATATATACCTAAATAATATACCTAGAATAGGTATTATTATAGGTATATATTTATATACTATATAGCTTAAGTATCTTATACCTATTAATTAACTAGTAGTAATTTAGCCCTAGTATACTATATCCTCCTCTTCTTTATTATTAATTATTTTAGTACTATTCTACTACCTCTAGGTTTAATAATTAATATATCTAAAATAGATAATTATATAAGAAGAATAGGTATTTTTACTTAAAGTAGACTTAAAGTATTTACTTCCTATAGCTATTAATAATATTCTTCTTTAGCTTATCTTTAATAAGGCTATATACTATTATATCTACTATCTCTTACTTATCTTTATCCTAGATATACTACTTTAACCCTAATAAGAATCTAAGGTAAATAACTATTACCTTTATAATTATAGTATAACCCTTAGACTTAACGTATTTTATAAATAAGTCGCCTACCTAAACGAGTTACCTACCCTTAATTTACTAGTAAAAATTAATAAATTACTACCTAATATCTATAGAACGACTAGGTAGAATTAGCTAGAAATTTTACTAGTAATATATATATATATATATTATATAATCTATAAGGATTTAAAGCTAGTTACTATTATATTATAATAGCTATTAGTATAAGAAGTAGAGTAATTTAATATTATAATCCTACCCTACTAAATATATTAGCCTCTATATAATAAGTACTAAGTATAATATAGATTATATAATATACTTAGTAATTAGTAATTAGTAGTACTTAGTTAATACTAAGTACTAAGTATACTAAGTAGGACTATCTAAAGGATATATAGAGGGGTATAACGAAAAAGGAGTAATTCTTTTTTTAGTCTTTTTTAAAGTACTATATTTAAACGACTATATAAGCTAGAAATAAAATAAAATATTAGTTTTATAGAGAAAAGGGTAGATTTTAATATTTTACTAAAATATTAGTAATATTATATAATCTATATTATTATATTTAGAGTTAAAGTAGGGGTATTTTTTTACTTACTTTTTAAAGTAGAATAACTTTTTAATTTACGTTTAAAAAAGTCTAATTTTTTAACTAAGCCTAGTTTAGTTAGTAAAGATTATATAACGAAATTTATAGTATAGTTTATTTATCTAAGTAATTTTTTAGAATTAGAGGAAAAAATTAAAAAAATAGATTAATAGTTAGCTTATATAATAGATTACTAAAATACTAGCCTATAGCTAATAAAGTAATATCTTTTAAAAATTTTACTAAATTCTTTAAATTAGTAGTAAATCTCTTAAAACTCGAAGCTAACGTCTAGCTTCTATTAGAAGCTAATAACTCCCCTAATAAGATAGCTACTATCTAAAAAAGAAATATTAAAATAATTTATAATACTATTAATAGAATTAAAAAGAAAAAAGTTATAAAAGTAAAGGATATAAAAAGATATAAAGAAAAACCTACTAGGGTTTTTAAAAAAGAAAAAAGTATTATTATAAGAGATATAATTTAAAGCCCTAAGAAGATAAATAAGAGATTAATACTAGAAAATAATCTAAGTACTAGTATAAGAAAGTTATAATACTTTTTAGAAGGATAGAGAGTTACTACTAATATAAGTACTAAAAAGTCTTTAAATTTTAACTAAATTAGCTAAATTAAAGACTTAAGTACGCTAAATAGTAATTAAAGATAGTAGAAAAGAAAGAATTTAATCTAAAAAAGATTATATTTTTAGATAAAAGATCTATATAAAGAGGGTATATAGCTAGATTAGAATACTATAGAAAAATAGGCTTTATTAATACTAGAAAGTAATTAGTTTCTATAACTAATAAAAATATACTTAAAAAAAATCCTAGTATACTAATTTATTTTATTTTTTATAGCTATTTCTTCTATTTAATTAGTTTTTTAATTACTTTAATACTAACTAAGTTATAACTAGAGATATAAATATCTTAGTTTAGGGATCTATATAGATAGGAGGATAATCGAAATTAACTATTATAAGAGACTCTATAAATACTTTACGTTTCGATTATAGAAGATATATCTAAGAGGTACTAAATCTAGTAGTTAAAAAGTATATAAAATATAGTAAGTAAACCTACCTCTTTTATACCCTATTTTCCTTTATATATATATTAGTTATATTTCTAAAATATATACTAATTATCTATTTAGGATAGAGATTTTAGTACGATAACTATAAAATTAATAAAACTAAAGCTATTAAGGATTAGTTTAAAAGGAATAAAGTTAAGCTTTATCTTTACTCTACCTTTAGTTTAGATTTAAATCCTATTAAAAATATATCGAATCTACTTAAAGATATACTAAATAAACGACCTAGAAAGAGTTTAGGTATAGGGATTAGTTTAAAGAGTATAGAAGCTTTTAAGCTTACTAAAATAGAAGAGTAGAACGCTATAAGCTAGTAGGCTATAGATAATTATATACTATCCTTAATTAGAAGGTAGATAGCTATTAAAATAGTTATAGGCTATTAGACTAAGTATTAGTCCTATTATATATATATTTATTAACTAAACTCTAAAAAAACTAAGTTTCTTTATAAATATTAATATAGTAATATAATATATCTATAAAGCTAATATATAATAGGCTTTATATAGATAATTAATATATATAAAATATAGGAAAAAAGATAGTTAAAATAAAAAGTTATAAGCTTTTAAATATAGATTAAAAAGATACCCCTATTTCAGTAAGCTACTATAGCTAAGTTACGCTTACTAAGCTATCGATTTTTAACTAACCTAAAAGAGTAAGATTTTATCTTTATAAATATCTATTTTTTAAAGTTATAGCTCTTATATTAAGGAAGTTATAATACTTTAAAAAAGGTTAAAAAATAAATTACTCCTTTTTCGTTATACTCCTCTATATATAATTATAAGTAATAAACCTTTATAGCTTATTATATTCAACTTAATATAGTATAGTAATTCTAGTTATTACTACTACGCTCTATTATAACCAAGCAAGTCTAATCCTATCCTAACCTTACTTTAACTTTAAGAACTAACCTTACTCTATCGATATATAGTTAGTATATTAGTAGACTCTTAATACTTAATATACTAGGTTTTACTTAATAACTTTATAGATTCTAACTATACAACGCTATAACTTTTACTATACCTTAGGCTATATATTTTATACTTTATATTAAAGTTGTATCGCGATATCTCTTATATTAACTAAGTTATTAAAGATAGAAATCTATCTCGCTTAATCCTTCTAACCCTTATAGGTACTACTCCTAATCGAGTATAGCCTATTATACTTTCTAATAATTTTATTTAATATAACTAAAATATATATTTAAAATCTTAAAGCTATTACTATATAGCTTAAATAGTTATAGAAGAAAGTAGTAATAGTAGAAAAACCTAGATAAAGCTTTAATAGCTTACGTAATTTAAATACTACTAGCTTTAGATTCTCATAGATTATAGAACATATATATATATATTACTAGTAAAATTTCTAGCTAATTCTACCTAGTAATTCTATAGATATTAGGTAGTAATTTATTAATTTTTACTAGTAAATTAAGAGTAGGCGACTCGTTTAGGTAGGCGACTCGTTTATAAAATATATTAAGTATTTATACTATTTTATAATTATCTAGGTTAAGTTAATAGAATAGTATAATAATATAATTCTTAAGTTATTACTCTATATCTAGAGTTATATATTATTAAATATCTTATTACTTAAATCTATCTTTTAGTATAGTTAACCTATACTTAACTTAATACTCCTTATATAGCTAATCTATTAACTAGTAAAAGGTAAGGCCTTCCTTAAAAAGGGCCTTTAATTTATCTTAGTATATAGTAATATTAGTATAAGGTCTATCTCTCTTACTTACTATAGTTTAGTATATTAGATTTAGTCTTAATATATACTACTTACTATAATAAGGTATCTTAGTAATAGTTAGTAATACTATATACTAGATACTTAGTAAGTAGGGTTTAATATAATTTAGTTTATATAATATATAATATAATAAATAAGTATATATTATATTTACTATATATAACTATATATATATGTGACTAATAGTATATGTATTAATTACTTTATACTGTAGGTTTTAATTTTCGGTTGTGGGTTTCGGAGTTTTGGTTTCCGACCTCCGGCATGTAATAGTCCGCCGTAGGCTTGCTGTAGTCCTTCTCAATCTGTACTCTCAAGTGCCGTTTTCTCAGCCGTATGCTGTCCCCGCATTTCATCTCGAAACAGAACATCAATGCAACTTGGAATGCTACGCGTCGCGGGTGGGGTGCTTCGGACCGGACCGAATATTTGAAAGAACATGCGATCGGGGAGTTAAGCCCCTGGCCCCCGAGAATGATCTTTCCACTAGTGGCTTCACATCCCGCAGCTACTCCTTTTGAAGTTACGGCCCATTTTAAGATCAATATATTACTGTTGCAAAATCGCGTCTCGAACTAGAAGGAACCGGCCCCAAACCTCGCACACTACCAATATGGCCGGCCATTTCAAAGCGACGCAGGTGCGAAGGGCATTTCCAGAGCTGCCGCAGTTCTCAGGGTTCATGAAGCCATGTCGATTCGAGGGCGAGATACAGAATCTGGAGATTCGAGGCGAGATTCCCCAGGAGATCGATGGCACATTTTATCGAGTTATGCCAGACCCCCAGCTCCCTCCTTTCATTGAGAATGATCCGGTAAGCAGAAATTGTTGAGAAAACGCCATCAGAGGGACCTGGAATTGACAGAAAATGTAATCACAGTGGTTCAATGGCGACGGCAACATCAGCGCATTTCGAATAAAGGATGGGCGTTGCCACTTCAAGCAACGCTATGTTAGGACAGAAAAATTTGTGAGGGAGAGAGAAGCAAAGAGGGCACTGTTAGGTATGCCTCCTCCACAGGTTGGTGCTTGACAAAAATCTTAGTGCTATTGCAGGTCGATATCGCAACAAATTCACAGATGCTGTTGAATTCAAAGTTCGCAGTACCGCTAATACCAATGTTATCTACTTCAATGGCCGCCTTCTCGCATGCAAAGAGGACGCTCCTCCCTATGCGCTAGACCCAGAGACGCTTGAGACCATCGGGCTAGAGGACTTCAACGGACAATTGCCCTGCGTGACCTTTACAGCCCACCCAAAACTTGATGATAAGACGAAGGAGCTTCTCTGTTTTAGCTACGAAGCCAAGGGTGATGGGACTCCTGATATATGCTACTTTTCCATTGATTCCACTGGAAAGTTCACCGAGACTGTTTGGCTTGTTGCCCCCATTGTGGCAATGATTCACGACTTTGCCATCACTGACAACTGGGTATTTTCGTTCCTTATTCTGTAACTTTGAAGGGTCAAAACTAACACTCCTAGGTGATGTTTCCCATCATCCCACAGACATGCGATCTAGAGCGCATGAAGCAAGGAGGCGAACACTGGCAATGGGATTCCAACGTCCCATTCTATCTAGGTGTCCTCCCACGCCGAGGCGCATCTGGTTCCGATGTCAAGTGGTTCCGCGCCCCAAATGCTTTTCCGGGTCATACAGTCAATGCCTACGAAGACGACTCAGGTAATTTAGTCTTTGACCTGCCATTGACCGACAGGAATGTGTTCTTTTGGTGGCCAGATGCGAATGGCAATGCGCCTAAGCCCGAAGAAATCTCAGCAAAACTTGTCCGCTTTGCTTTCGATCCTCATTCCACCAATCTTGACCTTCCCACGCCCGAGGTTATCAGTAACGAAGACTGTGAATTTCCCCGCATCGATGACAGATTTGCTGGGAAGAAACATTCACATTCATTCTTCGATTTGATGGATATGAGTCTGGGAACTGATTTCCCTACGATCTTACCTAGAATAGGTGGTGGGCACCCGCTATATAATTCTTTAGGGTATCTAAACCACAAGTCAAAGAAGATCCAGAAGTACTTCCCAGGTCGTACACACCTAGTTCAGGAACCAGTCTTTATTCCAAGGAAGGGCGTAGACGTTGTAGAAGGAGACGGTTGGCTTATGGTGCTCGTCAATAATTACGCGTTAATGGCCAGCGAGCTACATATTGTAGATACTAGGAACTTTGGGAAGCCGCAAGCAGTCATTAACCTGCCCATCCGATTGAGGGCCGGTTTGCACGGAAATTGGGTTGATGCACAGGACTTGCAGCTTTCGTAGTCACCATATACAGTAGTCGCTATCAAATTCATATCCTCTTTGAAGGTGAGCAGTAGTTCATGTTTTACTGTACTTGCTTGGTTTCACATGTACCTATAGTATAAAAGATCTACTTTCTTGCTTTGATAGATATGCATAGTAGTCCTGGGATAGAGTGAGGCACTAGAGGCCTTAGGAAACTTTGTCTCTATATGCTTCTATGCATTGTATGGCTCTCGAAGTGTTCTATAGGTATGAGCCAATTTAAAAACGATGGGTTTGATTGCTGAGGCAGTTGCCATAAGTACTAACTGGTTCTACAATTGAGATGCGCACACAATCGAAATGCGCACCTCTGTTAAGACCACACCTCTTTACACCTCTATTGCTATGCCCCGACAACCTAATTTTAAATCGCTTTCTTGCGAAGACAGAGTTATCCTTGCTCTCTAAGCAATAAACTGCTGCTCTCTATAATGTGCGTAAAATTACCATCTACAACTAGCGTGCTAGGAAGCTTTTATAACATAACACCTACCCTAACTAATTAAAACTTTGGAATTATAAAGAGGACACTTTTATACAATATATAAAGAAGCTTAATGCGTAAAGATTTGCTGCTACACATAGCTATATACGCGAAATAGCTAACTAACTACTAGCTGCGCGTAGAAGTAGCTATATTAGTAAAAACTAGGATACTAACCTTATATACTAGAAGCCTAAGATTTAATTGTAGTGTTAGATTCAAGGACTATTTAGCTTAATCTTTTAATAAAAAAAATTTAATAATCAACCTCCTCTTCTTTTTCTTTTTAGCTATTATACTTCTAGAGGTACTAAAGATTATAATATTAGACCTACTATTAATTAGTCCTTCCTATATAGTACTTATAGGTTTCTCTTTATATTTAAGAGGCCTTAGAGTACTTATATAATCTAATAATAGTACTAGACTAGAACTTATATATAGTAGAGTAAGTATTAATATATTTAATAATCTTATTAAAGAAGTAATTTATATTAATAACTACTAATTATAATAGTATAAGAAAAGAGGTCTTAAGAGAGAAGTATAATATTAATTTTTAACTTAGAATATAAAGTTAAGTAGAGAAGATTAATATAAAGAGGTGTTAGATAAGCGCATAAGATTCGAGATAGCGATCGAGATGGGCACGCGCGCACGTGCGCTACTAGCGCCACTAGCTAAGCGAGCCAAATCAAACCGCGCCGCACCAGCTCAACTGCAGGCATCCCTTTGACAGGAGAGCCGCAATCAGGTAACGCGCCAGCTCAACAAAAGGGGGACCCTCAGGCACGAGCGAAATCAAGGAACTTTCTAAAGTATATTAAGAGTAGTAGAAAGGGTAGAGAATAGAATAATTAATTAATTCAATTAATCCTATTGATTACATAAATCTTTACAAGTAACCTTTAAATCTAATAATTAAGAGTCTTACTACCTCAACTAAATTAAGCTAAACTAATAACTAAAATTAAATTACAATAGCCTATTAAGTACAACGCGATCCTATAGTAACGCTAAGGAATAATACTAACTATACGGCCTAGTTAATATAGCTATAATCTAGATATATAGTCTATAAAATCTAGGATAAGATTAACCTAGCTATAACTACTAAACTTATTAAAGAGCTAGAAATTATCAGCCCTCTAGTAATTACTAATTATACGCTAGCCTCTAATATTTAGGAACTATTACGTTAATCTAAAATATTAATAGTAGGTCTTAAAGCTTTTAAGGAGGATTTTAAATACTATAAGACTCTCTCTAAGTAGTATTAAATTAATTAATATATATATAATAAGGAGTAGACGAGCTTATAGTAGATTATAGTTTTTATCTAATTATTAGTTATACTATATCTACTATATACTTACTACTTACTAGATTAGTTACTATAATAGTAGCTTACTAACCTTAAATAAACTATTAGTGTTAATAAGTAGCTAGAGAAAGAGTAAGCTTATAAGTACTATATCTACTTACTTAAACTAATAAGGAGTATATTAAATTAGGAAACCTAGCTAACTAAGTATAACTAAGCTACTACTAATATAGAAGCTTATAAAGTAGTAGAGGTATTATAGATTAATATAGTTACTAAAGACTTTATCTTAGTAGTTAATAAGATTACTCCTATATAGTCTATAAACTTTTAAGATTATAGTTAATTTAAAGATTATATAACCTATAAGGAGATAATAAAATAATTCTAAGAATACTTAATAGTAAATTATCCTCTTAAATTAGAGAAAAATAGGCCTACTTTTATAGTTAATAATACCTTATTAGATCTTCCTACTAGTAGTAAAACTACCTAGGATAGGACTAGGGATACCTCTCCTATAGAATATAATCTACTACTAAACTATAGTAGACTTTAGTTAAACCTAAACTAGGGTAGACTATAGTATAAAAATTAACCTAACTAAGATATTAATAATATATAATTAACTAGGCCAACTATAGTAGAGGAAAAATACCCTACTTATAGTAAATTCTATAACCTAAGGGAATACTATTATATTAATCTAGATATAGCCTCTCTACGTTAGAATCTAAATAAGACTCTATAAGAGCTTATTAACTATAAATATAAAAATAATATTATATTTTAAGGATTAATTAGAGGATAGTCTAAACTTTACTTTAGGCGATTACTAACTCTAATACCTAGAGATTAAGAATAACTCTATAGTAGAAGAATATTAAGTATTAAAGAGACCTTTACTACTATATCCTTTTAAACTATAATAAATAACTATAATAAATATCTACTATAGGATTTATTTATCCTTAATTTAGGTATAACCTACTATATTATAAATAACCTAGATTATATCTATAATTATCGCCTACCTACTTAAGAAGGCTATATCTAGGCTAGTAATTTAAAGATATAGGTAAAGAGATATAGATCTATTAATCTAATATTAAAGAATTAATCTAAAGTAAATTAACTAGCTTTATATAATATAGCTATATACCTAGATATCTACTACAACCTAGTCTTATTCTAATTACTCTAGTAAAGAGGAATATAGTAGAATACCTAATTAGAACCTATAACTCTAAATAAACTAGATAGGTAGATAATTAGAAATCTTACTAAGATCTATAGCTAATAGATACTTAAGTTTTATCTATTATAAGAAGCGATATATTATACCTATAAACCTAGGTTAACTAGAGTAACTATACTCCTATAGTATAAGAGACTTAGCTATCTAGGACTAGTAGTAATTAAATACCTTATCTAGTAAACTTAAGGGGTATATATAAAAGGAGTTACTACTATTAAATATAACTCCTATAGTAAAGCTAAGATAAAATATTAAATTAGCTATATACTATAAGTTAGCTATAAAGGATTAGAAGAAAGAATCTTAATTAATTTCTACTTATATAAAGTATAGAGCTTTAATATAGAAAAAAGCTAGATACTAGTTACTAAGAAGATTTTTAAACTATAGTAAGACTTCTACTTTATAGATAACTAGTTAGTAAAGTTAATTATTAAGATACTAGAAAACCTTATTCTCTTCTTAAAGAATTAGTATAATATCTTAGTTAAGGTAATTAAAGCTAATAATAAGATTACTATAGTAAAACTAGAAGTCTAGTATTAGTTAAGTATATAAGGTATTACTATTAAACCTTTAGCTCTAGATACTTAATCTTAAAATAGAAGAGCTAAGCGCGCTAGAGGTATTAATAAGAAGAAATTACGCGTAATATAGCTTAATACTAATCTACCTTAGGAACTCTAACTAGAAATTACTAGAGCTAGAGTATACCTCTATAACTAAATACTAAGTTACTTAAATAACTAGAAAATACTATATAAGATCTTCTTTATAGGAGTAGCTTATAATTAAGGAATTATAGTATTACTAAGAAAGCCTAATCTAGCTTATTTAAAAGCCTATAGGTATAAAGCTTTTATAATAACTAATAATACCTACTATAGTAAATTAAGACTCTAGTAGCTAGACCTAAAGGCCTAGATTAGATACCTTATTAGATACTAGTTATTAAATATCTACTAGATATAGGTACTATCTATAGTTAAGGTAATAAGTACTCGAGATATTATCTTTAATAAGAATATAATCTTTAATAGTAAAATTAAGGACCTAATAGATAACCTTATATATTAAACGCTAGAAGAGATTACTACTTATATAAGAACTATTAAGCTCCTAATACTAGTTTATTAGCTAGAAATAGAGTCTTTCTATAGGGATAATACTAATCTAGATATATTAACTAATAAAGTAGACCTACCTAGCTACTATTAAGGAAGAAAGATTAGAGAATATTATCTAACTCTACTACTATCTCTACTACTAGTAGTACTCTAAGCTTACTTAATAACTAGAGTACTAGTACCCTATAAGTTATCTAAAATCGGCTTAGGTAGAGAATAGTTAACTACTATAATAAAAACCTATAATAAGGATTATCTAAAACTATTCTATAGGTAGTAGCCTTTATAGTAGGTACCTAGGTAGGAAATATTAGGTAATATAGAGGAGAGTTAATAGATAAAGTAAAGATAAAAAGAATACTCGCTAGAGGCTTAAAGCTCTATCGTAGTTAACTTCTACCTCTACTAATATACTAAATATACCTAGATAACTATCTAATAGGCGAGCTATTTAAAGAAGCTAAATATACTTATATAATAAGCTACTAGAAGATAAGATTATAGACTAAAGTACTAGCTAATCTAATTAAATAAATAGGATAATAGATACTTAATTATATATAGGTTTATACCTATAAATTAGATAAATACTACTAGTTTATTAAATATAAATCCTAACTAGTTATATATAGAGATTAGTAAAGAAATATTATATTATAAGATACCTACGCTATAATACTAGCTAGCCGCTCCTTCTAGATACTTATAGTAATTATAGCTAAATACGATCTTAAACTTAAATAGTATAATATAATAAATACCTTTATCTACGCTATAATAGATTAAGAGATCTATATAAAGATACTAAAGAGATACTAGAAGAAAGGAATAATCCTTTAGGTCTAAAAGGCTCTATATAGACTATATATTTTACTTCTACTATAGTAGAAAGAGTTTACTTTAATACTAAAGTCTCTTAGTTTTTAAGTAGTACTCTATAAGCTATTCTATATAGTAAAAGATAGTATTATTATCTTCTTCTATATAGATAATATTATTATAGCCTACGATAAAAAGAAGACTAAAGAAGTAGAAAAGGTAACTTACCTCTTAAAAGAGAAGTATACTATTACTAAAGGAGTAGATCTCTAATAGTTCCTTAGTATAGAGATTATCTAGAAAAGAGAGTAATGCCTTATCTAGCTCTTATAGACTATATATATTAATAAGATATATTAACTCGCTAATAAATAAGACGTCTACTATAATACTCTAATAGCTACTTCTAAGCTCTAGCCTTATACTAGCCTAGTAATACTATTAGAGATTAATAAGTACTAGTATAAAATTAGCTTACTCCTATGTACTATAGTAACTACTAAACCTAATATAGTATTTATAATATTATAATTAGCTCGATTCCTTATAAACCTAAATACTATATACTAAGAAGCTACTAACTAAGTACTTATATATCTATTAAGTATAAGATAGAGAGTACTCTAACTTAGAGGAGGTAATTTACTCTAGGTAGCTAGTAATACCTCCTTTACTAATAATAATCTAGATAGAAAAAGCTCTTAAGGATATATAATTAAACTATTTAATAGTCTTATTATATAGAAAGCTAATAAATAAGATACTATTACTATCTTAATAATTAAAGCTAAATTACTAGCTCTATCTTAAGTAGCTAAAGAAGCTATCTTTATATTATAATTACTAGATAAGCTAAAGGTTAAACTACTAATAAGCTATATTACTATCTAGTATAATAATACTTAAATAATCTAGCTTATTATAGAAGAACTAGCTAAACTTTAAACTAAACTAAAGTATATTAATATTTATAACTACTAGCTAAGGTAAGAGGTATTAGCTAGTCGAATTAAAGTAGTATATACTCTATTAATAGAGATAACTACTAATAGATTTACTAAAGTACTTCTAGGAAATAAGTAGAAGAGTTTCTTAAACTAACTTAGACTAGTAGAAGTATAGGAATACTAAATTATATATAAAGTACCTCTTAATAAAATCTAAGCTTACCTTAATAATCTCTTACTTACCTAATAGTTCTAGCTTACTAAAGAGTTATTAAGCTAAAGGGGTATATTAGATAAGTATATAAGATTCGAGATAGTAATTAAGATAGGTACGCGCGTACGTATGCTACTAGCGCTACTAGCTAAGCGAGCTAAATTAAACTATACTATACTAGCTTAACTATAGGTATCCCTTTAATAGGAGAGCTATAATTAGGTAACGCGCTAGCTTAATAAAAGGGGGACCCTTAGGTATAAGCGAAATTAAGAAACTTTCTAAAGTATATTAAGAGTAGTAGAAAGAGTAGAGAATAGAATTATTAATTAATTTAATTAATCCTATTAATTATATAAATCTTTATAAGTAACCTTTAAATCTAATAAGAGGTAGAAAGTAGTTTTATACTAATTTAATATAGTATTATATATATACTAATATAGCCTACCTATAATATAGTTATATCTCTCTAGAGTTATAATATTACTTCTTCTTTCTAAAAAATACTATTTATAGTAGTCTAGTTATTAGCTAATTATTATTTAAATACTTATACTTATTAAGACTATCTTCTTAAGTATTAATCTATTCCTTAAGCTTTAATAGTAGTTTAAGAAGGTATAGATAATTTAAGTAAAAGGTTTTAAGTTTATATAAGGCTTCTTTAAGGTCTAATAGAGAGTACTACTCTTATTAGACTTAAGATAGGTTTAATAGGTATATAGTATAGAAATAAGGTATATAATAAAAGACTATAATAAATAATATAGTAAATAAATAAATAATTATCTATAAAGGCTCTTAATTATTATCTATTAATATTATACTTCTCTTCTATCTACTATACTTTCTACTAGTTTATATATCTATTTCTACTAAGCTTATTAAGGTCTTTTAGTTTAGAGGGTAAAGACTCTCTATCTCTATTAAATAGTACTAGTTCTATATAGTTTATCTATAACTCTATAAGCTATTAGATTTTAGCTATACTAGCTATCTTAGCTATATTAGCTATAATCTTAGATATAGTCTTAGATAATCTTATAATAATACTTTCTTCTAGTAGTAGATAACTAAGTTCGACTTTAGATTACCTATAAATCTAATACTTAGATATTATATATATAGGAGGAATAAATATATATATCTAAGTATAGAGTAAATATAAGATTAAGCTTAATATACTTAATAGAAGAAGAGGAATAACTTTTAAAAATATTACCTTTATTCTAAGCTTCTTTACTAGCCTTATCTTACTTTCTAGACTCTCTTTAGTTAATATCTACTTTAATTCTAGATATAATATCCTCTATTAACTCTATAAGGATTCTACTTAAGCTACTCTTACTAATATTAGCTAATATAGTAGTTACTAGACTATTTTAATCTAAGTTAATTCTAAGCTATCTAATTTATCTTAACTCTTTACTACTTGTATATATAATTAGGATAAAAAGTCTAGCTATACCCTTATACTTAGACTATACTTACTACTTTTAATTACTACTTTAGCGAGCTATAACTTACTATAACTACGTCTAAATAATTATTTAAGAGTACTAAAATAGTTATATTATATCTAATATTTAGTCTAGTAGCCTTTAGTAGCTTTATAGGCTATAAAGTAGTCTAGTATAGATAAAATTAGCTTCTTAATAAGAGAGTTAGATATAGTAGCCTATACCTCCTTTAAGCTAGCCTTAAAGTACTTCTACTCCTCCTTTATACTACCTATTATATTAAACTTAGGGTAGAGCTTATAGAGTATCCTTTTAAGTACTAACTATATATATTCTATAGGGTTAAGATTAGAAGAATATAGTAACTAGTTAAGTATAGGAATATTATAAACCTCTAGCTAATCTAATAAGTATTAAGTATTATAAATAAGTAAGTTATCCTATATAAATAGATCCCTATAATTATATATAGGGTAGAGGCCTTTATAGAGTTCTTTTATATAACTCTATAAGGTATAGCCTCTACCTAGGCTTTATAGATTATAAGTTATAATAATAAGAGGCCTATATCTAATCTTACCTACTTCTATTAACTAAATAGCCCCCTAAACTATATAAGTAGGCTAGTAGCTAGTAGCTACCTCCTCTACTATCTTATAACTCTATTTTTATAAGAGGAGGCGCTATACCTATTCTATATTATAGCTAGAACTATATATATATTAGATTTAAAGATTACTTAAAGATTAATTTAATTAATAGGATTAATTTAATTAATTAATTATTCTATCTATTATCTACTCTTTCTACTACTCTTAATATACTTTAGAAAGTTCCTAGATTACTCTTACGCCCTAGGGTTACCTTTTATTAAGCTAGCGCGTTATTTAATTATAGCTCTCCTATTAAAGGAATACCTATAGTTAAGCTAGTAGTGTATATACCTATATACCTATCTCGATTACTCTCTCGATTATTATCTAATCTAATATACCCCTTTAGCTAAAAACTATTAGTTATTAGCTAGAGCTAATATTATTAATTTAAGCTAGTCTTATATCTCTTTTAGCTAGTATTAGGCGTTATCTAGAGTTAACTAGTATTATTCTATAAGCCTAAGTTATTTAAGGAATTTAGTCTATTTATTTAATAGTAATACCTTTATAAGTCTATCTATAATTATCTTATCTATATATATATACTTAATCTATAGTATTCTATTTAATACTTCTTATCTAAGCTAGTAGTTATAGATATTAATATACTTTAGCTTAGTTTAGAGCTTAGCTATCTCTTTAGTAACTAGTTAGATAGTTTATATATTATCGCATTTAATTATAATTAGTAAGTTAAGTTAAGTAACCTTAAGTTCTTATAAGAGTTATAATATAAAGATAGCTTCTTTTATAACTTATAAAAGGGCTAATAGTTTAGCTTTAGTAGTTAAAGTAGTTACTATATCTTATTTACTTACTCTCTATACTATAAAGCCTCTAAATAGTTTAATTATATATCTTTATAAGCTCTTATAGTCTAGAGTATTATTAGTAAATAAGGTATTACTAGCTACTTTAAGTATTTCTCCTTTTCCTATCTCTAATACTCGTACCTATATAGATTTAAGGTAGAGGAGTACTCTATTAGTAGTATCTTAATACTTAGTACTTAGGTTTATAAGGAATTATACTAAGCGTAAGGTAGTAAAAGCTATATCTAGTCTAGTAGTTACTATAGTAAAGAGGAGTAAGCTAATTCTATATTAATACTTATTAATCTTAGATAGAGTAGCTAGTCCTTCTTATAGTATTAGTTTAATAGTAGCTATTAGTATATTATATTATTAGTTAGTCTTAGTAGCTAGCCTTTAAATTTTATCGATATATAAAGCTTATAAGAGTTATATAAGCTTCTAGTCTTAGTTTTAAGTTACTTTAATACTAAGGAACTACTTTAGATTACTTCCTCTAGTAATTAAGTATTTAGTTTTAAGTAGGGTAATAGCTTTCTCTACTTTATCCTTTCTATACCTATAGTATATAATTATAATATTATCTATATAGAAGAATATAATTATACTATCTTTTATTATATAGTATCGTTTATATAAGATTATATTAAACCTATATTCTCTTAGTATTTTAGTAAGCTCTCTTTACTATAGAAGTAGAGAAATCTAGAGTCTATATAGAGCTT
Source organism: Phaeosphaeriaceae sp. PMI808 (assembly GCA_021365335.1). Lineage (NCBI taxonomy): Eukaryota > Fungi > Ascomycota > Dothideomycetes > Pleosporales > Phaeosphaeriaceae > Phaeosphaeriaceae sp. PMI808. Next base: position 15,056 of record JAJTIZ010000193.1, on the reverse strand, counting down.
TCTTAACTTATAGTATTACTCCTAGCATCTAATAGCCTTAAGGTATTCTTATATATACTTCTCTATTAATATTTACGTATATAAATATATTTATAATATTATATTATTTAAGTTCTAGATTATATTTAGTAGCTAGTACTATAAGTATTTAGAATAAGCGGCTTACTAGCGTAGTAGTATAGGTATCTTAGGGTATAATATCTTACTATTAGTCTCCTCTAATAACTAGTCTTACTTTATACTTAAGTAGCTAGTAATTCTAGTCTAGTTTATATATATATACCTATATATAGTTAAGTATTTACTACCTAGATTATTTAATTAGAGTAGCTTTTATTTCCTCCTAAGATCTTATCTACTTATAGCTTTTAAGATAGTCTCTTTTAGCTTCCTTAAATAGCTTATATAGTAGATAGCTCTTTAGATTCGAGTAGGTTTTTAGTAGTAGTAGTAGCTAGTTTAAGTATAGTATAATACCTCTAGTAAGTAGTCTCTTTATTTAAGCTTTATTAATAGTAGCTCTATTAAACTACCTAAAGCTCCTTCCTTATATACTAGCTATAAAAGTAGCTACCTATAGAACTATTTTAGTAGAGCCTAGTTCTCTCTTATTATAAGTAATTAAGTAAGTAAGAAATACTACTAGTAGTAGTATTAGTAGTAGCGTAGGATACGCCTCTATAATCTTTTAACTATATTTATATCTTAGATAAGGCTTATACTAGTCTACTAGAGTTATAGTATCTTCTTTATAGAAAGATTTAGTTTTAGTTTATAATATAGCTAGTAGCTCTACTAATCTTACCTATACTATAATCTCTTTAAGAGTATTATATATTAAGTTATCTATAAGATCCTCTCTTTTTCTATTAAAGATAGTCTCTTTATTAAATACTACGTCTCTTATACTAATAACTCTCCTAAGTAATAGAATCTATATATAATAGATATTTATTAACTAGTATCTAATAAGATAACTAATCTATACCTTTAGGTTAAGCTATTATAGCCTTAACTTATCTTAATAGGTATTATTAGTTATTATAAAAGCTTTATAGCTATATACTTTTAGATAAGATTAGTTTAGTTTTTATAGACCTATAATAATTCTATTTAGTCTAGCTATCTAGGTAAAGAACTCCTTATATAGTAATCTCTACTTATTTAAGTAATTTAGTATTTAGTTATATAGGTATATAGCTACTTAGTTAATCTCTAGCTAGAGCTCCTATAGAAGATTAGTATCTAACTATATTACTTAAGCCTTCTCTTTAATTATACCCCCTAAGCGTTTAGCTCCTCTATTTTATATTTATATATCTAGAGTATAGGGCTTAACCTTAATTCCTATTATTATTAAGTACCTAAGTACTTTAGGCTTAACTATTACTATCTTATTATTAGCCTTAATTACTTTAATAGTAATATTAAATTAAGTTTAAAGAAACTTAACTAATATTTTAAGTAGTAATATAATTAACGCTATAGTTTAATTACCTTTAAAGTAGAAGTCCTAGATAAAGCGAGAGTATTAGTCTATTATAATCATTTAACTCTTTTTATTATTTAAGTTGTATTTATAGTTATAGAAGTCTAGGGCTATTCACTCTCCTAGTCCTTTATTAATTAACTAAGGCTCTCGCCGTATCTATCTCTTTAACTTAGCGCGTCTACATACGTTATATTATACTATTATAATACCTACAATCGTCACTCCTTATAATTATTAGATAAGGTGTTCAATCACTAATAGCCCTAGATAACCTAATCTCTTGTACTAGAGTAGCGCAGTAGCCCTCTTTAATTGTCAGATCAGATGACGATCGCGAGGCAATCGAGATGGCGATCAAGATAGGCACGCGCGCACGCGCGCCACTAGCTAAGCGAGCCAAGTCAAACCGCGCCGCACCAGCGGGCATCTACTGCCAGAAAAAGAAGGCGTCATCACAAGACTATCCGAGACCATGCCCGAGATCACAGCCGGCATGGCCAGCACAGCCGGTATGGCCAACATGGCCAACGTGACCAGTGAAGCCAATATCCGATGGCTCATAGCGTCATAGATGAGCTGCGCAGAACCGGTACCATCGAATAACTGCGTTGAGCTGGCTCAACCACACAACAGAGATAAGTGGATCTCCACCCTCCGAACTGAGAGACCTCAACAAGCTCCGCAGATATGGATATATAAACTGGTAGAAAGCGCAGTAGATAGAAGGCAGAACATCAATGGATAACAATTGAGAGCGTTTGCAGACAATCAATCAATTATTTGCTGCATCATTTATCACAGTCTTTTATCACACACCTTGTTCCCATACTGTGCACCCATCAAAACCCATCTCAAATCCGACATTAATCTAATTATTTTAGAGTAAAATACTATAGTAGTATTCGCTTCTAGACTTGGTTTTTCAATAACCTACTATCCTTCAAGTTCTTTAAGAGTAGCTATAACCAAGTTATCTTACCTATATAGTATTATTAGTTTATCTTTATTATCCTACTAGATTCCCTACCTTCTTAGTAGCTAGAATAATATAAGATTATAAAGAATATCTAGGTACTAAGCTACTCCTTTAAGTAAGAGTATTTATAATAGGCTATCTTAATAGTATCCTCTTACTTATATTATACTATATCCCTTAATCTAGATTCTTATATTACCTACCTATATATAGTCTCCTAGTATTAGAGGACTAATATACTTAAAATATAACTTATTATTAGATATATATATAGTAGATCCTAAGTTAAGTATAAAGTAGTTCTTAAGTTAGTATTTATTAGGTTAGCTAGTATTAAATATAGACTAAGTAATCCCTTATTTAATAGTTAATATTACCTAGCCTTCTAGTTACTTAAGTATAGGGTTAGGAGTTTAGGATTCTTTTATTTATAACTATATTATAATACGAGGCTTTTTAGGTTCTAATTAGTTAATTATCCTTTTTAAGCTCTTATTAGACTTTAGTCTTAACTGTACTAACTTTAATATAGCTTAATTTAGCCTAAAATATTTAGGTACTAGCTCTATATAGATATAGTAGTAGTTCTTAAGTTTATAAGTTAGTTACCTATAAGTAAGGTATTCTTTATTAGTACTCTTATAAGTTCGCTTACTCGTTTAATTAGTTACTCGTGAATAATTCTACTAGGGTCTCCCCTAGCTACCCTATAATAAGGTAGATAGCGCTCTATTATCTAATATACTAGAAGCGTCCCTCTATATATCCTAGTTAGCTTTACTACTAGTTATATATATAGACCTAAGAGCCTTCTACTACTTTAATAGAGGATAAGATTAGATTATATAGTCTTAGAAGAGTTTTATTATCTCCTTTCTATATATAGTTATTCTATTTACTCTAGGACTAGAGAAGGTTATTACTTACGTAGAGGCGACCTTTTAAATAGTACCTAGAAAGTCTTTTATTATATCTTAATTATTTTATAGCTTACTTACTCCTTTAATTTTAGCTAGAGTAGTAGCTTAATTATATTTAGTTAGCTATATATCCTAATTATTTAGAGATCTTATTAGCTTAAGTAAAGTATAGTATTTTTATCTTACCTTATCGCGTTACTTAGCTAGATTAATACTAAGAGTATCTCTTAGAGTCTTAATCTATTCTTTAATTAGTTAACTAGACTTATAGTAGCTTAGATAAAGGTACGCTACTATAGTCTTAATAATATAGTTTACTACCTTACTTAGTTAATTCTTTTCTTCCTTATATAGTTTATATTTAAACTAGAAGATAGTTATCTATTAGGTATATATATTATTATCCTCTTTAAATACTTTAAGGCTATCTTAAGAGAGCTTAGATCTCCTTATTAGTAGACCTTAAGTAGAGGCTAAGAGTATTCTTATTAGAGTATCTAAGGCCGTGCCTAAGCGTATAGATTACTATATTACTAGACTAGAGGTACTTATAGTTATAGTAACTACCTTAGGCTTATAATCGGCGATATCTAGCTTAATAGGCGTACTTAGTTTTATTATTAGTTTAGTAGCATTATCTAGATTAATAATAGGCTAGATACCTATTAGATTATAGATTATCTTAAGTTAATAATACTATACCAGCTAGCTATTATAATCTATAAGGATTACTATAGTATTATAGGTTATTAATTAACTTATCTTAGTTTTAGTTAGGTTACTTAATTAGTTAAAGTAGTAAGACTCTTAATTATTAGATTTAAGATAGGTTTTAATAGGTGTATTGTATAGGAATAAGGTATATAATAAAAGACTATAATAATAATATAGTAAATAATTGATTAATTATCTATAAACGCTCTTAATTATTATCTATTAATATTCTACTTATTCTATCTACTACGCTTTCTACTAGTTTATATATCTATATCTATAGAGCTTATTAAGGTCTCTTAGTTTAGAGGGTAGAGATCTACTTATCTCTATTGTATAGTTAAGCTAGCTTAACGCAGTTATTCGATAGTACTAGTTCTACGCAGCTTATCTATAACGCTATAAGCTATCGGATATTAGCTTTACTAGTTACGTTGGCTATATTGGCTATACTAGCTGTACTAGCTATACTAGCTATAATCTCGGGTATAGTCTCGGATAGTCTTGTAATAACGCCTTCTTTTTCTAGTAGTAGATACCTATAGTTAAGCTAGTGCGGCGCGGTTTAACTTAGCTTACTTAGCTAGTAGCGCGCGTGCGCGCGTGCCTATCTCGATTGCTATCTTAATTACCTCGCGATTGTTATCTAATCTAACAACTATAAGCTCGTCTACTCCTTATCGTATATATATTAATTAATTTAATACTACTTAGAGAGAGTCTTATAGTATTTAAGATCCTCCTTAAAAGCTTTAAGACCTACTATTAATAGTTTAGATTAATATAATAGCTTCTAAATATTAGAGGCTAGCGTATAATCAGCGATTACTAGAGGGCTAATAATTTCTAACTCTTTAATAAGTTTAGTAGTTATAGCTAGGTTAATCTTATCCTAGATTTTATAGACTACGTATCTAGATTATAGCTATATTAACTAGGCTATATAGTTAGTATTATTCCTTAGTATTACTATAGGATCGCGTTATACTTAATAGGCTATTATAATTTAATTTTAGTTATTAGTTTAGCTTAATTTAGTTAAGGTAGTAAGACTCTTAATTATTAGATTTAATAGTTACTTATAAAGATTTATATAATTAATATAATTAATTAAATTAATTAATTATACTATTTATCTACTCTTTCTACTACTCTTAATATACTTTAGAGAGTTCCTTAATTACTCTCACGCTCTAGAGTCCCCTTTTATTAAGCTAGCGCATTATTTAATTATAGCTCTCCTATTAAAGGGATACCCGTAGTTAAGCTAGTGCGGCGCGGTTAAATTTAGCTTACTTAGCTAGTAGTGCTAGTAGCGCACGTACGCGCGTACCTATCTCGATTACTATCTTAAATCTTATACACTTATCTAATAAGGATAGTAATCCTTAAAGTATACTAGCTATCTTACTATTAGTAGTAATTAGTAGTAATAAGGATAATTTTTATAGAGAGTATCTTAATAATACTATCTATCTTATATAGTAATAGTATACCTACTACCTACTTATTCTACTACTATTATACTAGTAAGTCTATCTTCTTAGATAACTATTATAGTCTATTAGTAAGCTATATTAATAACTATAGGTAGCGCTTACTACTCTAGTATAACCTTAGCTAGGGTAAGGTTAAAGTTAATATTTACTTACTTATTAGTATAGCTATTAACTTCTATAATAACTTGCTAAAAGCGTTACTAATTAGTCTCTACTCTATACTATAATTACTTTATAGATTACTTATATTTAGCCTATTTACCTAGGTATATAATAGTATAAATAGATAAGACTTTTACTACTTTTAGCCTCTATTCTATAATAACCTTATCTACCTACTACTAAAGCTCCTCCTACTATAATAACTAAAGGCTAATACTATAATTAGTATTAGTAGCTCTAGGTATAAGATACTTCTCTATATTACTAATAGTAGCCCTCTATCTAACGCGTAATATAGGCTTATCCTATAGCTCCTCTATTACCTATTAGAGGTAATCTAGGGTACCTTAAAGTACCTAGTAACTCTTACTACTATAACCTTCGCCTACTATAATAAGTACCTCTAACTCCTCCTCTAACTCCTTCTTTAGCTCTAGTAGTAGATCGTTAGCTTTACTCTTATTAGTATCCTTATCCTCTACCTCTATAAGATTATAAGCTTACGTAGTAGTAGTAGTTTATATAGCAAGCTCTAGCTTAAATAGTAGGCTTTAATAATATAGTAGTAAGGTTAGTAGAGGCGATAGTAAAGTAGCGTAAGAGATATATCTAGGTATAGATTAGGTAGGAGCCTATCTAAGCGGGCACCTCTAAGTTACTAGATTAACGCCTTAATTAAATAGCTACTTTAGCTTACGCTAACGCTTTTATCTTATCGTAGTAGCTCGAAATTCAGGCTAGTAATAAGCTTATATCAGATGAGATGAGCAATCCAGTCGAGCTGCCCATGGGGCTGGCCTACGAGCTGGCACACGAGATTCAGATATCGATCGAGATAGCAATCGATTTAGCACGCGCGCGCACGTGCTCTACTAGCTAGGCGAGCCAATCAGTAGATTCCAGATGCACCCGGAGTCTATCGGCAACTCGCCAGCCGGCTACATCATTAATAAATAATAACAATTAATCCAGATAATCAATCAATTCAATTATTATTATATATTAATAAATCATCTTTTTACTATATATAATAATTATATCCTTTTATTATAATATTATCTAGATTAAGGTAAACTATTAATCTACCTTAAATCTAATAATTAAGAGTCTTACTACCTTAATTGAATTAAGTAAATTAATTAACTATATTAACTATATTAACTACCTTAACTAAACTAAGTAGGGTAGTAGAGTAGTACTATTACTACCTTAACTAAAACGAACTATACGCCTTAATTAATATAAATAACTATCTAACGCAGAGATAGTCTATCTATTATAACGCGATCTAATAGTAATACTAAGAAGCGATATAGACTATATAGCGTAGATAACCTAGCTATAAGCTAGATACGTAGTCTATAACGTCTAGGATAAAGTTAATCTAGTAATAGTTACTCCCTTAATTTAAAAACTAGAAGTTATTAGAGTTCTAGTTATTACTAACTATATACTAGCTATAAATATTTAAGTACTAATAAGATAGTCTAAACTTATATCTACTAGCCTTAGAGCTTTTAAAGAAGACCTTAAATACTATAAGCTCCTTACTAAATAATATCGTAGTAACTAACACGAGTATAAAAAGGAGTAGATAAGCCTCTAGTATATTACTATATTTATCTAATTATTAGTATTACTATACCTACTACGTACGTACTATATACTAGACTAGTTACTATAATAGTAGCTTACTAACCTAAAATAAATAGTTGGTATTAACGAGTAACTTAAATAGGAGAGAGCTTATAATAGATATATTAACTTACTTAAGTAAATAAGGAGTCTATTAAACTAGGATATATAGCTAGCTAAGTATAACTAAGTAGCTACTATAGCTAGAGCCTATTAAGTAGTAGAGCTATTATAAATTAATATAATTATAAAAGACTTCCTAGTAGCTATTAATAAAGTAGTACCTATATAGTTAATAACCTTTTAAGACTATAGACGTTTTAAACCTAGTATAACCTAGAAGGAGATAATAAAACAATTCTAAGAGTATATAATAGTAATTTATCCTCTTAGATTAGGGAAATATAAGGCTACTTTTATAGTTGATAATACCTTAGTATATCTCGCTAGTAGTAGTAAATCCACCTAGAGTAATAATAGGGACGCCTCTCTTACTAAAAACGCGCTACTTAATAAATAGGGTAGACTCTAAAATTAATATATACTGGATTAATAGACTAGTTTATAAACTTAAACTAAGTTAAACTAGGGTAGACCTTATAATTAACGTATACGTAGTAGTAATACTAATACTAAGTAGCTAAATAATAATAGCGCTAATATAGTAGATAGAGTATAATACTATACTTATAGTAGATACTATAGAATTAAAGACTACTACTATATTAATCTAGATAAAGCCCTAGAGTAGTAGAATCTAAATAAGACTCTATAAGAGCTTATTAACTATAAACGCAAGAATAATATAATATTTTAAGGACTAATTAGAGGATAGGCTAAATCCTACTCTAATACGCCTCGTATTAAGTAATTATAGACTCTAATACCTAATATCTAAGATAAGTAACTATATAGCTAGAGAATCTCTAAAGCTACCTTTACTATAATAAATAACTAGATTAAATACCTACTATAAAACTTATTTATCCTTAACTTAGGCTCGACCTACTATATTATAAATAACCTAGACTATATCTATAACTATTATCTACCTACTTAAGAAGACTATATATAGGCTAGTAAGTTAAAGATATAGGTAAAGGGATATAGATCTATTAATCTAATATTAAAGAGTTAATCTAAGATAAATAGACTAGTTCTATATAATATAGCTATATGCCTAGATATCCTCTATAACCTAGTCTTATTTTAACTACTCTAATAAAGAGGAATATAGTAGAATACCTAAGTAGAACCTATAACCCTAAATAAGCTAGATAGGTAGATAATTAGAGACCTTACTAAAATCTATAGTTAGTAGATACTCGAGTTTTATCTAATATAAGAAGTATTATATTATACCTATAAGCCTCGGTTAGCTAGAGTAACTATACTACTATAGTATAAGAGACTTAGCTATCTAGGACTAGTAGTAATTAAGTACCTTATTTAGTAAGCTTAAGGGGTACGCATTAAAGGAGTAACTACTATTAAATATAACGCCTATAGTAAAGTAAAGATAAAATAATAAATAAGCCGCGTACTATAAGTTAGCTATAAGGGACTAGGAGAAAGAATCTTAATTAATTTCTACTTATATAAGGTATAAAGCTTTAATAAAGAAAAGAGCTAGATACTAGTTACTAAAAAGCTCTCTAAACTATAGTAGAACTTCTACTTTATAGATAACTAACTAGCGAAATTAATTATCAAGATCCTAGTAAACCTTATTCTCTTCTTAAAGAACTAGTATAATATATTAGTTAAAGTTATTAAAGCTAATAACGAGATTATAATAGTAAAGCTAGACGTCTAACGCTAGCTAACCTTATAAGGTATTATAGTTAAGTCCTTAGCTCTAGATACTTAAGCTTAAAATAGAGGAGCTGAGTATACTAAAGGTATAAATAAAGAGAAGTTACGTATAATACGCCTTAATACTAACTTACTATAGGAACTCTAGCTAGAGATTATATAGGCTAGAGTTTACCTATATAATCGAACTCTAAGTTACGTAAATAACTAGAAGATACTATATAAGACCTTCTTTATAACAGTTATATATAATAGAAGGATTACTATATCTATTAGAAAACTAAACTTAACTTATCTAAAAGTATATAGATATAAAGCTTATATAATAACTAATAATACCTATTATAGAAAGTTAAGACTATAACGACTAGACCTAAAGGTATAGATTAGCTATCTTATTAGGTATAGATCGTTAAATATCTACTAGATCTAGATACTATCAATAGTAAAGGTAATAAGTACCTATAATATTATCTTTAATAAGTATATAATCTTTAATAGTAAAACTAAGGACCTAATAGATAACCTTATATACTAAACTTTATAAGAGATAGCTACTTATATAAGAACTATTAAACTCCTAACGCCGACTTATTAGCTAGAGATAGAGTCCTTCTATAAGGATAATACTAAACTAGATATATTAACCTAAAGTAATAAAGTAGACCTACCTAGCTACTACTAAGGAAGGAAGATTAGGGATTACTACCTAACTCTACTATACTCTCTACTACCTATAGTACTACTTGCTTAGTTAATAGCTAGTAATCTATTAGAGACTATAATAAATTACTATAATAACTCTAGTACGTCGAAAACTATACTATAGGCAGCTACCTTTATAGCTAGTATATAAGTAGAAAACGTTAGGTAATATAGAGGAGAGATAATAGATAAAGTAAAGATAAAAAGGATACTCGCTAGAGGCTTAAAGCTCTATTAAAACCAACTTCTACCTCTACTAACGTACTAAATAAACTTAGAGAATTATCTAATAGGTAAACTATTTAAAGAAGTAGAGTAAGCTTACCTAGTTAGCTATTGGTAGATAAGATTATAGACTAAAGTACTAGCTAAATCTATTAGACTATCCGGCTAGTAGATACTCGACTATATATAGGTATATACGTATAAACTTAATAAGTATTATTAGTTTATTAAGTGTAAAGTTAGACTAGTTATCTATAGAGACTAGTAATAAAATATTACGTTATAGGATACCTATACTACTATACTAGCTAGTTACTTATTTCGATTACTTATAGCGATTGCAGCTAAATATAATCTTAAGCTAAAGTAGTATAACGTTATAAATGCCTTTATTTATACTGTAATTAATAGAGAGATATATATAAAAATACTAAAAGGCTATTAAAAGAAAGGAATACTACTCTAAGTCTAAAAGGCCTTATATAGACTATAAATATTACCTCTACTCTAGTAGAAAGAGTTTATATTAATACTTAATAATATTAGCTTTTAAATAGTACTATATAAGCTATACTACCTAATTAAGGATAGTATTATTATCTTCTTCTACATAGATAATATTATTATAGCCTATAATAAATAGAAGGCTAAGGAAGCTAAATAAGTAACTAGTCTTCTATAGAGGAAGTATACTATAACTAGAGGAGTAGATCTTTAGTAGTTCCTTAGTATAGAAATTATATAAGATAGAGAGTAATATCTTATCTAGCTCTTATAAGCTATATATATTAATAAGATAAGCTAGCTTATAGATAGATAAGATATCTACTATAATACTCTAATAACTATTATTAAGCTTAAACTAAATAATAGCTAGGCGACGCTATCTGAAATTAATAAGTATTAGCGTAAAATTAGCTCTCTCCTATTTACAGCTATAACTACTCGTCTAGATATAGCTTTTATAATATTATAATTAGCTTAATTCCTCTGAAATCTAAGTACTAAGTATTAAGTAGTAGCTAACTAAGTTCTTATATATTTATTAAATATAAGATAGAGAGCTCTATAGCTCGGTAGAGGCGACTTACTACAAGTAGTAAGTAATATATTATTTACTAGTAACACGATAGACTAAAAGAGCTTATAAGGATATACTATTAAATTATTTAATAGACTTATTATATAGAGAGCTAATAAATAAGATATACAGAGGGGTGCAAAAAATAAAGAGTAATTCATTTTTTAACCTTTTTTAAAGTATTATAACTTCCTTAATATAAGAGCTATAACTATAAAAAATAGATATCTTTAAAGAGAAAAGCTCGCTCTTTTAGATTATATAAAAATCTATAGCTTAGTAATCGTAACTTAGCTATAGTAGCTCACTGAAATAGGGGTATCTTTTTAAGCCGTGTTTAAAGGCTTATAACTTTTTATTTTAAGTATCTTTTCCCTATATTTTATATATATTAAATACCTATATAGAACCTCTTATATACTAGCTTTATAGATATATTGTATTACTATATTAATATTTATAAAGAAACTCGGTTTTTTTAGACTTTAGTTAATAAATATATATTAGACTAGACTAATACTTAGTCTAATAGCCTATAACTATTTTAATAGCCTCCTACCTTCTAAGTAAGGATAGTATATTATTATCTATAGCCTACTAGCTTATAGCGTTCTACTCTTCTATTTTAGTAAGCTTAAAAGCTTCTATACTCTTTAAATTAATCCCTATACCTAAACTCTTTCTAGGGCGTTTATTTAGCCTATCTTTAAGTAGATTCTATATATTTTTAATAGGATTTAAATCAAGACTAAAGGTAGAGTAAGGATAAAGCTTTACTTTATTCCTTTTAAACTTATCCTTAATAGCTTTAGTTTTATCGATATTATAGTTATCTTACTAAAATCTCTAGCCTAAATAGATAATTAGTATATATTTTAGAAATATAACTAATATATATATATATATATAGAGTTATATATATTAAAGAAAAAGGGGTAAAAAAGAGGTAGGGTTATTTACTATATTTTATATACTTTTTAACTACTAGATTTAGTACCGCTTATATATATATTCTATTATCGAAAGGTAAAGTATTTATAGGGTCTCTTATAATAATTAATTTAGATTATCCTCTTATCTAAATAGATCTCTAAACTAAGATAGTTATATCTCTAGTTATAACTTAGTTAGTATTAAAGTAATAAAAAAACTAATTAAATAGAAAAAAAGATAATAGAAAATAGAAAAAAATAGTATACTACGATTTTTTTTAAACTTACTTTTATAAGTTATAGAAACTAATTACTTTCTAGTCTTAATAGAGCCTATTTTTCTATAGTATTCTTAAATAGCTATATACCCTCTTTATATATAGCTTTTATCTAAAAGTATAATCCTTTTTAGATTAAATTCTTTCTTTTCTACTATATTTAATTACTATTTAGCGTACTTAAGTCTTTTATTTAGTTGATTTAGTTAAAATTTAAAGACTTTTTAGTATATATATTAGTAGTAACTCTCTCTCCTTCTAAAAAGTATTATAACTTTCTTATACTAGTACTTAGATTATTTTCTAGTATTAATCTCTTATTTATCTTCTTAGGGCTTTAAATTATATCTCTTATAATTACTCTTTTTTCTTTTTTAAAAACCCTAGCAGGTCTTTCTTTATATCTTCTTATATCCTCTACTTTTCTATATTTTTTCTTTTTAATTCTATTAATAGTATTATAAATTTTTTTAAATTTCTTTTTTAAGATAGTAGCTATCTTATTAGGAGAGTTATTAGCTTCTAATAGAAGCTAGACGTTAGAGTCGAGTCTCGAGAGATTTAGTACTAACTTAAAGAATTTAGTTAAAATTTTAAAAAATACTAATTTAGTAGCTATAGACTAATATTTTAGTAATCTTTTACGTAAGCTAACTATTAATCTATTTTTTTATTTTTTCTACTAATTCTAAAAAATTACTTAGATAAGTAACCTATACTATAAATTTCGTTATATAATCTTTACTAACTAAACTAGGCTTAGTTAAAATATTAGACTTTTTTAAACGTAAATTATAAAGTTATACTACTTTAAAAATGAAGTAAAAAATACCCCTACTTTAACTCTAAATATAATAATATATATTATCTAATATTACTAATTTTTATTAGAAAATACAAATTTACCTTTTTCTCTATAAAATTAATATTTTATTTTTTTACTAGTAATAATAGTCGTTAAGATATTTAACTTTAAAAAAGGTTAAAAAAATAATTACTCTTTATTTTTTACACCCCTCTATAGTTATAACCTCTACTACTAAAGCTAAACTACTAGTACTATTATAAGTAGCTAAAGAGGCTATATTTACGTTAAGACTACTAGACGAGCTATAAATTAAATTAGATATAGATTAAATTACGATATAATACGATAATATATAAATAATCCAGCTTATTACTAAAGAGCTAGCTAAGCTCTAAACTAAGCTAAGGTATATTAATATCTATAACTACTAGCTATAGTAAGAAGTATTAGCTAGCTAAATTAAAATTAAATATACTTAGTTAATAGAGATAACTACTAATAGCTTTATAAAGGTACTACTAGGGAATAAATAGGAAAGCTTCCTAAGCTAGCTTAGGCTAGTAGAAGTAAAGGAGTAGTAGGTAATAAATAAGGCGCCTCTTAATAATATTTAAACTTAGCTTAATAACCTTATACTTACTTAATAAGTCCTAGTCTAGCTTAAAGAGCTTTAAGCTAAAGGGGTGTATTAGATAAGATAAGTAATCTAGTTAAGCTACCTATAGGGCTGGCCTATAAGCTAGTACACGAGATTTAGATATTAATCGAGATAATAATCGATTTAGTACGCGCGCGCACGTGCACGCACGTACTCTACTAGCTAGGCGAGCTAATTAGTAGATTCTAGGTGCACCCGGAGTCTATTAGCAACTCGCTAGCTAGCTATATTATTAATAAATAATAATAATTAATCTAGATAATTAATTAATTCAATTATTATTATATATTAATAAATTATCTTTTTACTACGTATAATAATTATATCCTTTTATTATAATATTATCTAGATTAAGGTAAACTATTAAACTACCTTAAATCTAATAGCTTAATACTAAGAAAAATCGATTTATATACTATATCGTATATATAGGAGGCTTTATATACGTATAGGGTAAGGTGATAGTAGCTATACTATACTACTAAGTAATTACTATAGGAGTTAATATTAGTAGGTATAAGCTAACTAGATCTAGGTAGCTTAAGGTATTTCGAAAACTATAATAAGCTAGCCGATAGGGTTTCGAGTTACCCCTTAGAAATTAGCTACCTATCTAAAAACTATATTATCTTAATAACTACTCTACTAAAATAGATAACTATAAAGAGTCTATATAAGTAGCTATCTATAAACTTAATACTTATATTTTTTTAAGTTAAAGAGCTACTATAAAAGTATATAATATCCCTTAAGCTATATTCTCTACGCGTATACATAGTATATAAAGTAGCTAAGCTAGCTATATATACTAGTAGTAATTAACTCTAGAGTAAGAAGAGTTTCTTATATAATAGATTCTTAAAGAAGACGTACGCGCTTTTCCTTCCTCCTACGCTTATACTTAAGAAATAGTAAATTAAATCTTAAAGATAAATAGAGATAATAATCCTATTAGTAAGTATTAGTTATCCTCCTTTATTAAGTATAACCTACGCGTTGTATTAGTTATAGGTAGAGAGATAGAGGCTATATAGGCTAAGGGAGTAATATAAGAGTAGATACGCGCGTTTCTTAAGCTCTTTAAGAGGATTTATATATAGCTAGGTATAAGAGCTAAGGATATATAGAATATAGATAAAACTAGGAAGGCTCTAGG